>LUCM01010219.1:26763-55949 GCA_008360955.1 Fasciolopsis buskii | reverse complement strand
AAACAGCTGTACAGTGCTTCCATGGTTTCTTTATGGTGAGTTGAGCGATGTTATCACATGGTGAATTATTTCATGAAATACCATAAAATTCACGTCCTAACAAAATACCGAAACACGAGAATGAAAGGACCACAGTGTCATCCACCCTCATTTATTCAACCAGTAAAATCGCTCTCTTCTGTCTGCGGATGGTCAAACAATGGCAGTGAACTTACTCCATTGATCAAATCGCCAATCAGACCAGTCCATTCTCCATTCGGTCCAAGATATCCGTACTGACCATCTTTGGGGACATAGAGTTCGTAACTATTGGAAAAATTCCGGGGATAAAAACATGACAGAACAGGCTGAATAACCTCGTTGATCACTAGGTAAAAGTGTGTTCAGTCACTCATCTCTTTTCCATGGAAATTTCCTTAGAACCAGTCTGTGTTGGTCATCTATATTTTTTTTGTATCATGTTTTCTGTTTTTGACCTCGTCGTGCTGGTAGCCCATTTGTACAATGATGAGCAAAGGATCCATTGACATGCATTAAACTTTCTGAGAAAATGTGAACCAACTGATCCTGATTTTGTCCAATGTAGCGTAATCAACGGAGTGGTAAGTGGCTTTTGTTCACTCATGACTGGTTCCTAATTTATCCCACTTGTTCCGGGTAGGCCGAAACGTGATTTGCGAGTTGATAGATTCGTGCAATTTACAACAGAGACGGAAAAACATGAATAAATTCAACACTCTTAGGGGGTTATCTCTTCTCAGATGTAGTACTGATTAAAAGTGTTGACCTTCTAGCAGCAAGAATATAATTATCGTATGTAAGTAATCACGTATCTAGTTCCGTGATTACGAACTAAAGACACTTACACCAAGACAGGTTGAGTCATATTAGGCAGGTAGACAAAATCATCAACCGGACGTGACCCGGTGTCGGATCGAACTGGAATAAGAAATAAATTTGTCAGAAATCAATAAGAAACTGAACAACTCAGCATTTAGTCCAAGATATCTTGTAATCAAGGAATCTCTGCTGCTCACTTGAACGGTTTCAACCAACTGTTTGATTTCACTTTTAGCATGTTCCGCATACTCGAGCAAAAACAAAGGAAAAAAAACCCAGCACCTGACCGGCAAACAGTACCGTTTTTTATTGGTTATAATAAATTGACGTAAATCGGTTCGTACAAGCCGATGACTGTGACTCGACCGCTTTTAGTCTATCATGCCGAGTGCTTTTTCTCATTTCGAATAGCATCTTCATTCGCCTCGGGAGATGAAGATGCCGCGAAAACCAAATGGGACTCATGCTTCACAGGATATAAGGCTGACGGGCAGTCATTCCAATCCGCCTAGACGGCATGCAGCTGATCAGAGTTCGAGCTGTATGGTCGTTTCATCTGACTTGTTAAAATTCGTCAGCTTTGTAGCTCCTTGCAGGGATGGATCAATAAGGGCAACAATGAATGGATTTGCAAAGCCAACGATGGCTAGGTATCGTACAAAACAGTTTTCAAGGTCATTAGATCGCTCAGAGTCTTCCAAATGAATCTGAAGGTTAGGTTGTCGCGCTTGCATTGATCCATCCGGGGTTTGTGTCCAAGGTCGGACGAGATAAATTTGCACTCCATAAAATCTCTAGCAAAGACGAAAAATTTGTACGATGGTTCCACGATCTTTAGTGTTGCAATAGATGAAAATATTGCATGACGCATCAAAGATCTTACAAATCAGTTCACGCAATACGGCAATCGATCAACATGGAAGACATCCAACAAGGGGGAGGAGTGCTTTTGCGTACCACGGCGTCTATGAAACTTATGAATTGTATTTGCTGAAACCGAACGAAAGAGTGTTGAAGTTCTCACGAAAAAAGTGTCATACGTTACATGTTCCGGACAAGGAAAAAACAGACTGGTGGTATTCGGTGAAAAAATAAATAGAAGGATTGGCACGCAAACAGCACACGGACCGCATTATCCGTGTGCCTCGTTCTGATCACTGGGGCTACTTGATTTAGTAAAATCGTTCCGGTGATGTGCGGTTGGTATGACTGTGTCTGAATATGACCACTGCTCACAAGCGGTAAACAAATGGATCGGACACGCAGTGATGCTAGTTTCGCTCGCTTTGTGCACCCCAACATTGGGACGTTTGCCCCGAACATTCCTCTCGATCACGCCAAGATGATGACTAGGTTCAAGTCCCAATAACTGTGAGACACACGTTCACTATTCTCAATATCTGAGGGTATCAGACAGAACCGGGGTTGGATTTCTGAGAAGGTAATGCGCATACGTCACAAGCAACAAGTTCACGTTGATCATATTGTCTTTCGTTTTTTTGCGATGCTAACGAGAATATGCAAACAGATCGAGCTGTATTTTGCACGATAACAGGTTCTTGTCATGCAAGCATCCGTGTATTGACAGCCAATGGTAGAGTTAAAAAATCACAGAAATATACAGGGATTCGACCATATAATGGGGTTTTGATGGTTGAGCTTGTCGTCTAAATCGCAAACGTTTCATCACCAGTCTAGATGATATCGTCAGCGCATTGACGATGAGACACTTGCGATCTGAAAGACAAGCTCAGTGATCAGAACCCCATGAAAACCAACAACCTGGGCTACGATCAGCATGAATTTCCGAATCCATTGGAGCAGTCATTTGAAGTTGATGCGTCGAAGAAGTGAACATCAATCGAGAAAAGGGGATCAAATAAGTAGCAAAGTTCAAAACACAGTGGACTCAGCCTCGTAGAAAATGGACGAATGCAATCGTATATAACCTGAGTGACTCTAAAGTACACCATTAGTTGAATCGAAATCCAACTAACATTCAAGCTTCTCCTACGTCCAAGGAATCGATATGATAATAAACCGGAAATGAAAAACACTATGAGGTCGACTCACCGGAAGTTGAATCGATCAGCCATGGCATTCAAAATATCGACACCCAATCCTGCGGCATCGTGAATTCGATTATTCTCATCAAGTCGACCACGGACAATAATAGGAGCATCCTACAAATCCCCGCAGAACGAGACAAAGAATTCGGAAATTGATTAGATGGTATGAAATTATTTTACTCTCGGACATCGTCAGTCCGCGTAGAAAGAGGTACGCGACCAGGGAAATTTAGATCACACGGAAAACTGTAGGATTAATTGGCAACTCGGAGAACATTTTCGCTACGAAGTGGGAAAAATTAGTGCATTTGAAAATTTCCCATTAAATGGATTCATGGTTGGATAGTGTTTCTATTGTGCATCTGATTCAGATGAATTTCCAAGTCAATTTACAGATCGCTCGGAAAACTGGTCACATTGATGATGATGCTGTCTTTCACGGCACATCCACGTAGAAGTGACAGCCAACGAAACGAGTTGAGACAGCGATTGATAGAAACAAGTGGATAGGAAGATAGGTAGATAGATGGATGGATAAAAGGACAAATAGAAGGAAAATTAGAGTAGATAGGTGGAAAAATAAGTGGATAGATAGATGGACGGATAGTGAGGTAGATAGATAGGTAAGTGGATACGGGTAGGTACACAAACAAATAGATCGATAAGTCGGCAGCCGATCAATCTATCGATCGTGTAGTTAGATGGATAGGTAAACAGATAGATAAATACATAGACAGTTGTAAATGAACCGGTTGAAAAATTATTAGAAGCCTATGGATAGATGCCTATTTTGATAGGTAGATAAAAAGATTGATGGATAGGTAGATAGAAAAATAAGAGTGGACAGATAAGCAAATTGAAGGACAGGGGTGGATGGATACATAAGTGGATAGATGTATGGATCGGTGGATAGAAATATAGATGGATAGATTGATGGATAGATAGATAGATAGATAGAAAGACGGATAGAAAAACAGGCAGATAAACAGATGGATAAATATATCTTAATAAAGTTAGGTAGACCGGTAAATGGGCAGATAGAAAATAGACATAGACAGAGAGATTGACTAATTGACATAGAGATAGATGGTTAATGGATAAATAGATATATGGGGAGACAAGTAAGTAGGAAGAAAGATAGACCTATAGGAGTGGACAGATACATAGACAGTTACGTGTTGTTAAGCAGACAGAAAGATATGGATAGATGCTACTGCATTGGTAGAGATATTAGATTGCGTTGGATGGAGGCCTAATTTGGTAGATAGATGAACACATAGATGGACAGATATATAGGTATATAAACAGAAATATAAGAGTGGGCAGATAGACAAATTGGCAGACACGGCTCCCTAGAGAGATAAGTAGATATACAGATAGATAGACAGACAGACAGGCAGACAGATAGATAGATAGATAGCTAGCCAGACAGATAGAAAGATATATATATATATATGTATATATAGATCGATAGATGAATAGATAGATAGAAGAACAGATAGATAGATAGATAGATAGATAGATAGATAGACAGACAGACAGACAGACAGATATATAGGTACATAGTGACGGGTGGATGGATATTCGACATTTTGAAGGATGGCTTTAAAAAGTAGAAAATGTGAATGTCAGCTCCGAACTATGAATATTTACTCTATCGAGTTTGAACATATTTAGGAATAAAAATTGCCCAGCAACTGAGAAAGAAATGTTGACACTGCTGAAGATTCCTCAAAAATATCAACTTGTTTAAAGTCCTTAAAAAGTGACAGGTCGTGAAATAAGCAAAGCTTGCCACTCGGAAATTGAAACAGACAAGCCTTTGACTGACCAGTTACTTATTTACAGTTCAAATCTTTTCCCCTTTTGATCTGATGTATTTTACAACTATGTGACATATCCGCAGAAAAACCACTAATCTACTCAAATGAGCCCAAATGGCTGAATAGAACAGCAGTGATATCGGTATTACTAACACTGAGATCCTATGCAAAGAAGCCGGTCAAAGGTCAGTCTAACGAGGATATCATTTCTGGACTAGAATCAATCACAGACAATTTATTTCACGTATTATTTCATGTTCCGTCCAAGTTCGATTGCCTCAACGATTGCTGTGCAGTAAGACCGAAAAAATCGTTTTTTTTCAGTCAAGATATCAGCGATTCTAATATTGTGAAGAATTCCTGGGGGGGGGTTTGTTTTAGAAACTAAAATAATGCAAATTCCGTCTTGATTTGTGCCCCAGCGATATATAAGTTTGACATCAAAGGAGTCTTCTTTTGACGGGCCCATCTAAACTTAGATATTAGGTCCACGTTAGTAGCAGAAGATTCTGTGATACAAGAAGTTATACATCATTCAGTGTATAAGCATTACTCACCACTGGTAAGGATTAGAAGCTTTACTCAGTTGTTTTACCCTCCTTAGATGAGTTGGGTTTTGATATCCGGCAAACAGTAAATTCATGTAACGTTTACTCACCCATTACTAAGGAGGACCAAGTAAGTAGGCACTTATGGTAGTCTTTATTGTCTTCGCCGTACAAAGGTTGCTCACGAAGAAGCTATCTATCGGTGGGAATCAATTAATTTGACCCAGCAACCTGAGTCCATCAAAATCAATAACGGATTTACGTTATATAAGTGTGGTTCAGTAAACTGCCGACAGCCTCCCAGCCTCATGTAATGGCTAAGATGTTCGATTCAGAATCGTTCGTCCCTAGCTGGTATGGCATTTCGGGCAAGGTAAGCATGCACTGCCAGTGAACCCTTACAATTCAAGGAAACTAAATTCATTTCACTACTTAGTTGGGAATTCAGCGCACACACCACAGGTTGAGTATTTTTAGGTCCAGTGCTAAAACGTTTCTTTTTTTAATGAGATCTCCGTACTTGTGATGATTATCCGGTAAACCTTTTTTTGCTAGCTTAACCATTATCAGGGACGATTGATTGCTCAGGCAATTTACAATTAGATAACTTAGCAGGTTGTGACGCTCTGTCACAAATTGAGGCGGTTAGCCTAGTAACAACTGGTTTCTCCGTCATAGGTTTGCCCGCTAGATTTTCAAAGTCCATGAATCCCGTCCTAAAGGTCCGATTGTTTACTCACTATAAAACAAATGAATCCAAAAACTGAAAAGCACTTTGTCTCCCAAGTTTGTTTAGTAATACCTATATCCCGGCTTTCAATAAGACTAACGGATTATTTTTCTCCAGAAAAACTTATTTCAGTTAAGCAGCCGGTTTTCTTGGGAAGTATTTCTTCCCTAAACCCAAGAAATTCACTTTAGAACTTGACTGGGAAATCGGCCAAAACAGTGCCGGCCTTCATGCTAAAGAGGCATTCTCTAAGCATTATTTTATGTATTCATTTAGTATCAACAATGTGGATTTCATTGATACAAAACAGATTAGCTTGGTAATGTTTCAGGAACTACACTCATTTCACGGTTTTATTGTGCCGCTCATTGAAGCGAGGTTGATCGGGAGTGATCGACTACTCCAAGTCATGTACACGTTTAGATAGAACAAATACAACAGTCCGGGTACGTCGGCATATTTTTGCACCCACACACTAGTACTCTTAGAAGGCAGTGTTTTACTACTGTGACAATAGGTAGTAGCCAGAAACGAAATACTAACCATTATCCGCCACTCACCATGATTGTTCCAATTCGGAGAGTAATGTTTTCCAGATCACTGAATCGATTGGGGAACACACCGGAAAAGTGATTTCTGTACTTTACACGTTCACCTTCCCATGTAAGCTGTGAGATACCGTTTTTCGAAGTCCGCACGGTTGCGTGAGCAGAAAAAGTCCCGGGATACATCGTCTGACCACTGGCCCAAAACCACACAACATCGTTCAGTTTGGCTCGTTTCAGTTCCTTCAGGATGGGATTAATGCACGGAACATTTTCACCAGAATTATGGAACTCAGTTAGATGAAAAAAACGCAAGACAGTGGATTGGGGTTGGCCGAACGGCTGCACATTTTAGAGTGCTGATCCCACATGTCTATTTATCAGTCTGCGTTTCACTGTTCGGATCTATTTTGATATCGCGCACATGCTTGGCTCAAACTAGAAGTCTATTCTGCCAATTTGCACATATGTACAAGTGATAAAACGCACACTTGCAGGCTCAGTAAGGTGCGAGATTTTGGTCTGATCAGACTTCTAAAGGTTTTTCGAAATGCACCCAAACGAGATTCGACCCCCTGCATTCTTGTGACGGAGGCAACCGTTTTCACCACGTGGATACAAGAGCTACTGTCCATTGCTGCTTGTCTGGTTGATTGATCCTTAGTGTTGAGTTCGGGGGAAATAGCTGGGCCTTAGTCCTGACCCAGCTACGGGCTTTCTAAAAGACAAATATCCGTATGGCAACTGGCATTTGCGAACGGCGGACGCTAAGGATATTTAGAATGTTACGCCCCATGCAGTCGGTTACTGTTCTTCAGTCGGTTGCAAACTTCAAATCTTTCCCACTTAACAACCAAAGGCTCAAGCTACAATCTCCAGGAAAAAACCAGCTTAACTCGCTTTGTCTGGCAGGATGACCTCCGTAACCGAATCATGAAATTGATCAACTGTTTTCCAAACCGCTCACAAAATTGCGCCGTATGTTCTCCAATGCGGACCGAGGCGTTTATCTTATCTGGCTGTACCCGAATTTATTCGACATACTGTATGAAGACAGATAAGTTTAAATTCATGTTATGTTTATGTGTGCATATACCCTCTTTGCCACTGAGCCCGTCGTTGATTGCATATGATGTGACTCATTTCATTACATCAACAAGATATTGCTTGAAATTAGGGTCTTCGTTTTGGGGTTTGCTAGGCTGCTAGTAGCACTTGGCCAATGTTAGAAGTCTAGTGGAATGTACACAAACTAACTAGATGCACCGTTTTTCCCTAATGGGTAACACGGAAGATGTCCGGACCTGGATGTGGTATATACCTTTCATCGCTTACTGCCTTTATTAATGAAACAAAAGTGCATACCATTCTTCAGTAAGCAGACCACGGCCGGCAGAGAGTTGCTATGTGTTGAAGTTGATCGGCTTCAGAAGGTCTCGGACCCGACACCTTCACATCCAAATCTCACCGCCTTATCTGCTTGGCCACCGCCGGACATGACGTAGCGATATCATAAAAACGAGGAAGCTGACAAATTTGACTAACGGATATCCGTAGACAAATCACGCATAACATTGTACTTCTCGAGTGCATCGTTGAAGGCGGAAAGATTCGAAAACCTGAAGTATGGCTGCGGTAGTCGCAAGTCAAGGGATGCAATACATCAATCCAGTCGAGTACTTAGTAAGAATACTGTAATAAGAACATATTGTTGATCTTGAGGCCAGTTGAAAACCACTGGGATTTGCGAGTTAGTATCTAGAACAAGCTTTGAATCGAGTTAGGTTAAGTTGGTAGGATCGTGAGTACATTTGAGGCGCAAAATTTTCCCTAAAGCAGGTAGTTGTAAAACGATGGGCCTCTGTGTTCAGTACCTGTCGTAGAATGTGTTTACTGAGTCTTTGAAAATGCCACGCGGCACATTCGGATGCCACTAATTGTACTGGGAATGTTTCCAAACTCGATCACTATCGATATGAATTCGTCCGTTTGCCTATTCCTCGCAAATTCAGTTATCTAATCGAAGACCAAGAGATGACGGAGATCGCACCGGATACTAAATAGCTTGACCAGTTCAATTGTACTACTCACAACACTGCGTCTACTTCGAAAGTAATCCTGAAATTTCCCCTACGCATCCGTTGGAAATTCGCACAAACTGCTTTAATTCTGACTGGAGCTGACTATGTATTTATATTATTATATCTACGAATAGAATACCGGGGATGTAATAATTATAATTACCTGTTATGAAATTACAGAATTTTTCGAAAAGGCATATTATTGTGATTTGGTATTTTTCCCAAGTTACGCTTAAGTTGAGGTAAAAAGAAAATCTTAGTGACTTTGATAATAACGCGAAGTTTGTTTGAACCGAATCACCGTATGACAATGTTCGTCAATTCGCGGGATTTTATCGATTTGTCTGGGAAAACAGCTATTCTTCAAATTCATTCCGGTCGTTGAAAGAGTATTCTTAATCAACCAGTTTACTTGCCCAGTTCATTTTTTCATCCCCATTACCAATTTAGAATCCCATGGTAACTTGTACTGTTTCAAATCCGAAAACAAGTGCTCACGAAACTGGTAAACGCGAGGAAGATGGATAGCAAAAGCCCAGAGTGTTTTGTAAGCCGAAAACCCCTACCCCGGCCTGGTTCATTTAGAGGTCACTCTTTGAAAATAGCTCTTCGAAAATGTTTTTTTCGACAGAAAGTCTGATGTTGTTTATTGATGTCAAAGAAAAATATAAAATTTTCCATGGTCTGTTGTTGTGTACTTTCGTACAAACCAGTTGGAGGCGCCCGACCTTGATTGTCATGGCAAACATTCCGTCAGTTATTAATCAAAAGTTAATAACACTACGTTGTTAGCAGAAAATGTAAATGACCGACGTTTCGGACATTTTGGGTAGAATTTCTCAGGATAAGGCTTGCAATCACATGTCCCGGATCTCGCTATCCAAGAAAACCGAAACGTTGGCCATTTACACATCCTGTAGTCAAGGTTGTTACTAACTTTTGCTTAATTGCCTGCACAAATTCATGACACAATGCATCGACGTTTCCATACACGCCAAATCTCGTTAGAGTCAGATTTGATAAACATAGTATTTTTAGGTAAGAAAACTTTCAAGATTTATATAAGGCCATTTTCTTGAACACCAAAAGCTTTACTTGTTCTATTGGAGATTTCATCATCACTATAATGCCTGTTCGAGGATATTATGAGATATTGTTCGATGAGTTTGGAGATTACAAATTGATGATTTAGAAGTATTAATCTGATTTATTGCACTAGTGAAAGTCTTATTTTTAACGGGGATTTGTTTGGAACTAAAAGGGTACCCGGATTCCCTCAGCGCTGTGTCTTTTGGGACGTATGCAAGGCTAGAAAATTGATTTAGCCAACAGATATCTTCCTGGAATAAAACAATTTCTATACCTCTCAAAATAAAAAGCCCAAATTAATCCGCCAGGAACCCGTGGTAATTCAGTGGAACAGCCAATTTTAAAAATTTGGCCTGATTAAGCAACATTTGTTGAAACTTCATTCGATTTAAGCTTAACCCGGGGTAGAACGAACGGATGTCTATCCATTGAATGTTTTTATGTGGATGATTTTGTGTAACAAATGGATGGAGTTTGTCTTGCTCTTTGTTGCTGTACGGACGAATTTGAGGACCGGTGACTAATTTGGAGGCTTCAGTAACAAAGCGAAACGTTTTTGATGGCCTATTTAATGTTGTTACCAAGGGGACAAGATTTCGTGTGTTATCATCTGATAATTGCAAAGACATAACAAAACTTGGTTCCCATTTCGGACACAATGGATGTGCAGTACAATTAATTAGTCGTAAACTAGCTTCTCTACAGGTTCTTTTCGTGATATAAATAACAATCTTGATTGATGTGACGCAGAATGCATTCTGAGTGCCAAATAGATATTTTATCATTATTAGTTAATTGGAATAAGAATGTCATTGTTTAGCAGACATGACATTGAAGATTGAGTTCATCGGCTACAAACAAGTGATTGTTTCGGTAGACGAATTGTCTGTTCCTATAAGCCAATGAGTTTAATAATCCTCTGACTTTACTTTTGAATTAATTCGTAAAGTGTCCTACATCGGGTAACCTTAAAAATTTGCATGAGGTCAGAAAATGGCCTCATGTGTGAGAGCATTATTGGTAACCTATTAAATCGAATGAATTTGTGACACGTCATTTTGTCTATGCGAATACTCAAAGGCACGTTAATCAATGTACTGTGAAAAAACTACTCGGAGTCGGTCAGTTTGTTAAGATCAATGTGGAAATAACGTCACACAAGAGATGCAACTGAGGATTGGAGTGAGGGCTTGCGTGCCCAGCGCACGACCTGTACAGGATGGCTTATCTCAGGACAGAACAGCCAATCATGCCCGAAGAGTCAACAGGTAAATTGCTCCGGATCTGTTACCGCCAATATTGGCCGGTTGATTTTGAGTCAGCACTCAGCCGGGAACGCGAACAGAAGATGAATTGATCTAATAGTCATTTGCACGATGCACCTCCGGCGGACAGATCTGGCTAGAACGCACATGGCCTTAAGGACGTCGAGCCCTAATTCATATCTCCTGATTAGGTGGAATCGACAATCCCCAACGGTGTTCGTCCAAAACCTCTGTCAATGAATAGCACAAAACAGTAGAATTCCATACTATCTGCGTCGTCGCGCGAATAAATTCAGAATGGAGCTACCGATTGCTATCGAACGCGGTTGGTAGTGATAAGCAATCCACTTGCTCCGCTCATTTTGTGGTGCACACAGCCCCAACCTCGCCCCTCTGGTGTGAGTGGAGATTCATGGGTCAAACATCTACCGATAACGGGTTGTTCCAAAGAAGAACACGTTCTTGCGATGTGGACAACCTCGAGTTATCGATGGACCCGAAATACCTCACCCATCCCTACTACACAGCACGGAACACACCATCACCTCAGTTAAACGTTCTTTCCGCTACATGAACAACGCAAAAGTGGCCAACGGAGAATTGAGGCTCTGACGGATTTATTCTGAATGTCAGCATTAATCATAGACACATGTATCGCCGGTTCAAGATGAGTGCCCTTAGACAGTTTCAAGCCAAGCAACACCAAGTAGAGCGATTATGTGCTTCCACCCCACACCGCAATGTTGAAATCTGGTAAAATGAATGTGTTGTGTCGAGAGCCCACCACTAACCACAGGTTCCCTATTTCCCGTGATGATGTTCGGTCGCCAAATGCATAGTCCCTCTTCGCTCCATTCTTCGTATGTCCGGCTAAAGCGATTTCGAACTCACGTGATCACAGTGAACTGGGATCACATGAGCTTACGACAACAGCGATCTCGACTAAACCTTATATAACAATCGCCTGTGCGCATTTCGGTTGAACATTTCTGTAAGTGTCAACAGAAGTCGATTGAAACACCGTTGTTTGTTCGTCGTATCTTTGTATGCATTCACGGATTGTGGCTCATTTGTGGCGAAAGTCGATTTCTCCTGGGAGTTAGCTCGATTATTCCGAAGTGTGCATTCAACGTTGTGCATTCAATGTTGTTGATTTTGCTGTCAAACGTAATTACTAAGCGGATAAGGAAAGCACATCGAAGTCCGATTCCACCGACAACGGAGATAGTTTCATCCAAGTTTGTTCTGAGCAAACATGGATTCTGGTGAACACGAATTCTGTGCAGTCGGTTCACCTGGTGCCATCACTTGTTATCAGATGTTTGGACTGAGATTGATCATATCGTCATCGGTCACGGGTGGCTGGGGTCATTCCAGGAGTTTCGATAATTCAAATGCACGCCAGTGGCATCAGGTCATGTTTGGATCAGTAGTCGCCCATGTTTGCGTCAAGTCCTGTTGTGACACAAGCACGAAAACTGCAAGTCTTGCAAAGCTGGCTCGAGGCGATGTTCATCAAGATCAGTTCAAATAGGACCTTTCAATGTGAGATCATCAGTGCGCGATCGATATTATCCAAACAATGATGAAACATTTCCTACCTAATGTGGTTGGGACATGTTTTATGCATACGCACAAAAACGACCGCTGTGTTATGCGTTGTTCTGTCGGGAATGTCATAGCTGGGAGACGGTTCGAGGTGGCTGGTCGATGCGATGGGAAAAGTACGAAAGGCGTGCACAATTGATTGTCTTGTGTATGTTCAGTTGAGTTACCGGTTTGAGGTCCAAGATGTGTGGACAGAATAGGTGATAAGGCTGAATGCCGCAATCAGTGGCATTCCTGGATTCGGAACCTTCCATTTTTGACATAATTATTCAAGTGACTGTTTTTCAATTGACATATACCTATTACCTATCCTTATTTGCTTTGCTTAGATGGTGTTGTAAGGCAGCAACGAAAACCAGAGCACGTTTGTTCAAGGTTGATCAATGCAGGAGCTGATCTGAGCTGTTTCGCTTCCTCTTGTGGTCGACCCAGACGGCTCTCGGGCACACCCATCCCATTGCTTCCATGTATCAAGGGCGTCATAAAAATCCGATTCCCACGGACTGTCACGGGTAGTTTTCTGGCTTTTGGTCTGTTGACCTACGGAGTAAAGTAAATTCCAGTTGACTTAACTAGTTGAAATTCATAATGACATGCTAGATGCTGGAGTATGATCATCGCGTGGCTTCAACCTGGAGTTTTCGGTTCTGATCCCACGAACCCCCTAGACAAATTCCTAACCTGGTTCTTTTCACGTCGAGGTCATTCTGCCGCAAGGCACTTGAATTTTTACTACTGAAAACGTTTCGGTGCATCAACGTTCTTCTAAATGGGATTGGTTCAGACGGCCAAAAATAACTCGCCAGTTTTTAACATTAAAAGAGAGATCTTTAACAAGAAGTCATGCAAAACATTCGTATGTCGTTTCCATGGTTTCTTAATGTTGCGTTCGGCCTTCATAATGCCTCACATTGCTCACGTGTGAATCGCGTTATTTGGACACTTATCACTGTGACGTGTGCAACTGTTCTGCACATCAAAATTTTGCTTAGGCGTGATTATGTTCTAATCTAAGTTCTGAATTCTTTCCAAACTACGATCACGAGTAGACCGTGCGAAAAATTCGACCGTGATTCAAATATTCTTATTATAATATGTAATATACCCAAAATATTTCAGATCATCTTGGGGATACTCACCGTGTTCATCACAAGGCTCATTGGCGAATCGGTTTATCGCCAACCCTGAATTTTCTACTTGACTTTGTTATAGTCATATTTGCTTTGACCCGTAAGTTGTCAACCGTTTAGCATTACTGAAATAAGCAAAAATAAGGGTGTCCACAGGCGAATTTTTTTTAAATCACATCTTTTGATATTGGGATCAAGTTTTTACTTGCCGTTTGTTCGTTTAACGTTATTTACCTACTCTCTTACCTTGTGCATTCACTAATTGGCAAATTTTCACCTTTTAATAAGTAATATCACCAAGGAAACACGATTGAAATTGTCATGGACTAGGATCACCTTTAATTTCTTCTTTCACTAAGTTGTTATTTTGAAGCGAAAACGGAATATAAATCATCGTTTATGTAAATATCAAAACTTACTCGAGTCAAATGAATGTAGAAATTGTTACGATGTAATGCATGTACACTGTCCAATCGTCCGATGCACCGGATTGGTTTGTCGGTCCAAGAATTGTCATCTCCGTTTGTTGTCATGATAGTGAACTTTCGACTGGCTACGTAAATCACATAAGACACCAAGATTTCCGGTTCCTGTAAAGGACGAGAAGATGACAAATCAGAGACAATTTGGGCTTGTTAGATGAACTTGAAATATATTTTGTCAATTTCACTGAAACTAAGCGGCTGGATTGGAGATGTTTGGTATTAGTTCGATCAAGGATTCGAACACGATAATCTTGGCACGTTTCATATCTACACGTTGTACACTCGACTGTCGTTCCTACTGCCGACTATCCATTCTTCGGAGTGCATGAAGCATTTATCTGACTTGGTGACTGCGTTTGCTCAATTTCCCACAAACCGATCTTTTATTGGCCGTCTCCTGATCGGTGTTATGGAACCAAAAAGTGTATTGAAATAGTGCACTTCGACTTATTAAACTAGCTTTACTTTCCAGGGTTTCGGTTGCTCATTCTGCAAAGCCAGTATACAAATCAGTGACTCCTGACCTTCGGATTCCAACGACCTGGCAAACTGTTGCAAATTGAATAGTTCTAGAAGAGCATTTTTCGAAAAATTTGTCCCGTTTTCGTATTCCTGTCCGAATTGTTTAATGTTACACCAATGAAATGAGAATATAGGTACACACAGACCTAAAGCAAATCCAGTACGGACAGAAGAAATTTTATCGTTGTACTGACAAAGATATTCCCTTGATTCCCTATTTCTGTCCACCGGAATTCAGTGAATAACTTGGCGTTTGTAGAGAAGTTTCGTTTTAATTGGAATCTAATTGAGTAAAAGCAAATTTGGATCCAGAGTAGGTTTCATACAAAAAACGCACCATGACCTGAACTTTGATTCCATCCAAAATTTGTTCCATATCCTTACATGGTAATTCATTAAGTGGGCATTAATGTTAGAGATCCCAAAACTTCTTGGAATATGCGGCAAAAGCAATTTCCCATTAGGATTGGTGGATGCTATATCAAGTAAAGTGGCAGGCGCTTGTAATGCCTCATGGTTGAGGATAAGATAGGATGACTAAAATGAGAGATCCGGTATGTTTTTAGCCTATTTGCTAGCTAAGTAGGTTTATTATCAAGAATAATTGGCAATTTCATTATAAAACTTGCCTTGAGAAAGACTACCCACGGTAGTCTAAACGTTGATGCATTAAATCTACAAACAACGCTGTGTTATTAACATTATATCATTCACAATTAAAACCAGTACATAGCGCATCGATTTTTCGATACACTCCTTACGTCATTTGGTCCTGATATTTACGAAACCAGCAATTCTCACGAAATAAAAAGATTGCAGACACAACTATTTACTTCCTCATGCTGTCGCTTACCAGAGCGAAGATTTCGATAGGATATATCTATACCATCCACATACTACTTACAATTTGTATATATGTATATATTCAAAGTTTATGAGCATTGAGCTTGGCGTTTGATTGTAAACGTTTCATTATCACTTGAGACGACGTTTCTGTAGTAATCTTATCCTGACATGGTATGGAACTACCAAAAGCTCATTAGTCCTTCGGTCAAGATATGGCCTATCTTTTACCTCATTTAATAATGAAATAACAATGTACATCATTTTTCAGGAAGGAGGCGGCGATCAACAGAGTGGTGCCAAGTGAGAAAGTTGATCGGCATTGGAAGGACTCGAAAGCGCGACCTTCACGTCCAAGCGATATGACCTTATCCGTTTCGCCCCAACACCGGTTACAAAGTCCAAAGCATGGTTGTGAAAGAAGAGGTACCCCTTAGCCTCTGGCTTCCATAAAATTAACCGGGGACCGGAAGCGAGGACCTTAAATGCTGATCAAGTATTGAGTGACAAAAGTCCTAGCAACCGAAGCGCAATAACAAGCCAAGCAAGGGAGAACAACGGAGCTCGTATAAACGTCATAGAAAAGGTTATTTACGCATCTGTGTCCGGATATCTTTCTTCCGAACATTAATTAGGAAACCAGTTGCATTTCATACACCGATTTGGGTCTCCGGGGCACCTAAATTTGTGCACTCAGACCTGTTGGGGACACGACGTAATTGCAACTGATGCAAGCTTTCGCGAACCTGCATTCAGCATTTGCGCATAAATGAGAAGACCCTGTCAGGTGTCTAATCCATTTATTTGACAGCTTTCGATAGAATTAAATATTTTGGGCGTAAAATTAGAGGGGCCGAACAACAGTGCCTGTTTGAAGTTCATCGCGTGACGAAATTGCCGGAATGATGAATACACTTCCTGGAACAATCGGTCAGTTGTATGGTTTGGTGATTTGTGAACTATTCAATCACGATCACCTAATTTACGGTGACTGGTCAAACGCGATACTCTAGGACAATTGAGAATTTGTGATCTAGATTTGACAGTGTCAAAATTGTTTCACGAAACAATATAATATTTTCATAATTTGCATACATCCTGACGGATAAGTTCTTTGCAGCCGGCTATACCAGAGATCAAATAGTGAAGACGTGAACTCATTGATGCAGTCTATTTCCATAGAAATGACATTGGCCCAAGGTGGCCAAACGGATAAAATCGTGGCGTTTGGACATAAAGGTCGCTGGTTCGAACCCTCCCACGGCCGATCAACTTCCCCACTTGGCAGCCCTCTGTTGGTCCCGGCGCCCTTCCCGAAAAAAGAGGGAAAAAACGAAAGGAGTCTTAATGGCAAACCAGTACATTGTTGCTTGTCTTCAGACAGACAGACATACGGACAGATAAAGTATTATATGAGGCTCACAATTACAGTTAAAACCGGGCACTCATACCGACAAAGCGAGTTTGAAGTTGTTCTGAGTGGATTGAAGACATGTCCGTAAAGATCCAAAATAAAATTGAAATGCTGAACTAGTATGAATGTGAACCGTTCCGGAGAATGGTTAAAAATAAGCAGACTACGTAGCTCAGTTTGATTATCAGAATTCATTAAATCGATTGTATGGGAAATGATTCACCCTGAAACATCAGTTCCTAAGTCGACAACATTGAGTTTTAGGACAGGTTATGGAACGGCTGCACACCTATTCCATACTTGTTAGGACTTATCATTTGTCCGTAGTCATTCCAACCGAACTGGGTCAACAAGCGCGAAACGACCGAATATCAGCTGAACACTGCAGTCTTGAGGCTAGTCGAAATGGTTTTCTATTGTTTACAGGAGTTCAGCGTTGCATGAGACTTGTCGGTCAACCCTTTTGCCCGACATCATTACGTTTTCCAGCGAACGACCTTGACTGTTCTCGGTGGACATAGTTCGATCTAGAGATAGTAGCCGCGAAATAGAATCGATTGACGGATTTGCGACCGAAGACAAAATCAGACGTCTCTTCTCTTGCCAACTTGCGACGGAAGATTTTAACGTAGCAACTAAGAAAGTATCCATACGAACAGGGATACTGTATATGGCCGTGGATAAACTCATTTTGAAGCGATATTCGAACAGGTTGTGTGGGCCAAAGTACCAGGACCCAACAATTTACAGATTATATACTAAAACAGTGAAACAAGAAAGATCAAATTCCCATTTGAGATCTTGTCCTTATTCCAATCGCAAAATGCTCGCATTTGACCGAACTGCGCAGCACTCAAACTACCGCATAGTCGAACCTGGTTTGGTCCCCAAAACATAGAAAATGAAAAAAAATGAACCACAATGATCAGTTCACTTGTCTTTCCACACTTTTAAAGTGTGACAATTTTTCCATACTTTCACATCTCGAACAGTTTCATTTCAATTTCACTAAGAAAATGAATTGCCATGTCTTATTTCTAGTCCAACCATGCATTCATTGGTCTAGTGAATATATTTTGATAAGAATAGAGCATCATAACAATCTACTGATTGTCGCTTCGTTGCCCAGGTCGTTTATACGGATTTACGAGTTTGGCTGGTTGAAGTGGAGGACTAATCTTTTTGAATCCCAATGTTCTGTCACGGAAACGAATAACCCAACTTGTTGACTGTCAGAAATATTCCGACGGATTTTACCGTGGAACATGTTAACTCATTGGTGCAAGCAATAAGACAGAAAGAAAGTAATTTGGAAAAACTAGACTTCAAACCCGGAAAGAATCTACTACCTGATGTCATATATTTGGCGGTAATGTTGATTTCACGGGAAACTTTATTGGAATGAGTTATGGGACTGTGAAAAAAACGAGTTTGTCATCTAAGCACGCAGCTGATCGGCTGGGTAAATTTTTGTAGATCTGCTTACTGGCAAATAAATGAGTAGTTCAGTGGGGAATGCAGTTTACATTGAACGAACAAGTCTCTGATTATTTTTTCAGAATTTAAAGGAAAAACGGAACAGTGAATAACGATCAACAATTCCGCAACATATCCCCGCTAATACGGTTCTGAACCCTGATTCTGGTAGGCGTTAAGAAAATCCGCTAGTGGACACTGCAAGCAGTCAATTTTTGATTCCAGTTCTGATACGGAACCCGATTTCGATTTGGGTATTGCGATAAATCATCATCCAAAATCCGATACTACTGTTTCAGTCATAAACATCTGACCTGAAATCGTAAATCACATTTTCAAGTGAGCATGCTAATTCATATAACCTACGGTGGTGATGAGGGCATATAGATTTATGTCATTTATGTGAAATAATGAACAGGCCGGAAGATAAACAGGGTGCCGACAAAACAATCTGCAAAACGAACTCAAATAAAGACGGAAAATCGAGCGGAAGAAATGATAAAACACTGCATTTCATTGTGTACACTTTTGCAAACAAAACGTGTCGCACTTCAGTCGAAAATCTTGGGGAAAATGAGCAAAATCTTGCATTCATGACCTGGTAAAAATGAAATGAAAATTTATCGAGGAATGATTTAAGCACATTGAGCGGTTGGGTGGGAATTCGGCCGAAATATGGTCACGGTTTGTCAAAATGTGTGTTGAATATGAAACAGCAGAGTTCATATTGATATCGATTCTACATGGTAAGGAACGAAAATCGGATCGTGTAGAAATATGAAAATCGGAGTTTGAAAGATCGTTGTGTAGAGGATGCGTGGGGTGTGACAGCATTCTATGAGCCAATTTCTCACGTGCTCATTAGTACTGATCATATAGATTGAAGGACAACTGCCTTAGTGGTATGAAAGTCACATGGTAATAACTGATAGCCCCCCGGCGACGTATTTTAAAGTCCTTCCTAAGTAACATATAACTAGAGAACAGTAAAGATGGATTGGAAAACATACTGGTATACAAATCAGGAGGTGGTGCTTTGTTTCACCTTGTAGTGTCGAAGCTTCCTAATTTAAAATGACAATCGTCAGAGCTTCTTTACACATGCAGAAATGTGAGAAAATCTTTGAAAATCGTTTTTCGAAACGGCCTGAGAGAAGGCAACACCATAGATAGATGACAGGGGAGCTAGTTGATAAGTGGCTAATGTAAGCAGAGATTTTTGGGTTGGAATAATAGCCACGGGTCTGCAGCAGTCAGGCATGAGCTAATCAGACAAGTGAATGCATCCGTCAGAGCCGAAGCACCATGCCTTAAAAGAACTGAGGGCAGACTTTCAGGACTAATCCCTGTGGTAATTTTAGTGGCTCGGAGAAAGCCGAATCCATCTACCATGGAAAAACTTGTGACTGTTATATTATCACCCTGTCCAAATATGACTGGGTTATACTTGTGAGGATGGGTGAAAGCAGGAATGACGCGGCGAACTCCGCAGAACATTTCCCACAACAGACGAACGCTTTGCCCTAGCAATCGGTTGTTTTTACCACTCAGGAGTTGGATGGCTAATGTCGTGTCGATGCGTTTGATTTCGGCTTTTATTGGGTTGGAAATATACCGCACGCTTGAGTTATTACGGAATTTGTAGAAGTGATCCTGGTGTCATCTTAGAGTTTTAGTATCTCGGAGGAGAAAAGACCATTTGAGACTAATAGTGTTTCTAAGGGACAGTAGTTATCAAAGATTGCATTGGTTGTCTCTGTGAAGAGTTATGCATTGTCTTTGGCCAGGCGTTCAAAAACAGAACTAGGTAGATGCGAGTGAAAGAGATTTCTGAAGACGAATAAGGCTGTTGTGTGAAGAGGTTCGGTAGCGAACGTGGATTTGATTTGTTCGGCTTAAGGAATAGAAAGCAGACTTAAGGTATATCATGGGATCTAACAGAAGCATACAATCGTCACTACTCGAGATGTGAGCCTGCAGTTTAAGGGAAAATAAATCAGCGTGGTTGGTTATAACCCCATCTAAAATGAAGTTGACTCTGGTGGGAGAAAAGCAGAGATCAGTCGAATCAAACACAGTCAGTGGTGGGTTAGATGCATGATTGAAATCACCCACAATAATATGCAGACTGTCCTTAAGAAGAGGAACAATAAATAATAGAAAAGAGTTGAATAAAGATGTGATATTGTATTGCGAGCTAAAAGGGGCAGTATATAAGTTCGTTACGATTGTACTGGCATGGTGTGATAACCCATGATAACACTGTTCCATGAGACAGTCAATTCCGTTTAGTGAGTACGCATAAACAACTTCGGAGTTGCCAGGCGTACATGTAAATAACCTCTGACCGTACAGACCAGAAGGAGTTTATGTATGTTTCCAAACCTCCTCCGTTCTTTTTCTTTTCTGAAATTCTGTCCTGCCGATGGGGTCTGAAGCTGTTTATTGACACTAATGAATAAGTGATATCTAGGTTCAGCCACGATTCTTGTATGCAGATGATACACGTGTGAACATGGATCGATGATAGAAGTGCGATGTGCAGATTTTCGAAAATGGTGAGCGGCCGTTGGAATTCACCAATGGCGGAACGGACATCTTGGCTGCTGGAGTGCATTTAAGAGTTGCCTGCCAGATGGACACGATCAGTAATGTAGCCAAATATCACTCCAGAGAACAACGAAATAACATTGGCATAGATTTGTAGCGCGCCACTCAAAAGGTGCGCTAAAACAACTGTTTCCTTGACTTTTTACCACACTTATTTTTTGAATTTTCATTAGTTGATTACGGGTTATTTGTAAGGACAAAGCATTCTACAGACAAGCCACACACAGTTCTCTCCGTTGACTTCGGTTCCCAGCCAGATCTATCAGAATCTCCAATCAACAACAGTCCTCAGCTCCTGGGACGCAAACACGAAGATAGAAAGGGCCAAACGACGACAAAGGCGAAGCTAACCTATGCTTAGATCTATGCCAAGTCATTTCCCGCACAGCACTTACAAAACAGCACGAAAATGTCGATGATGGGTAGACATACGCAATAAGTGTTTGGACCACCCAAGGCTATTTAGACTGATCATTTCAATCAAAGGAAGAGTTTCTGCACCCAAAACAAGACGGTGCAAGTCGCCGAGTGTAACGACTGTACCACAAATGCGGTAGGTTCACGAAAACTGCTCTGGCATTCGCAGTCTGGGATACGACCTCCTTCCAAATACCTCCGCCACCTGTGATCAGGCTTTCGTGATATGTGAAGATGTTGAATATTGCTGAATGATCACCACGATGGGTGAGTGCAGGCACAGGCTCGTGCCAGTCCTAAACAAGTATCTTCCATTTTGAAAGTGCAAAGCACATATCATTTCTCGGTATTTCAATCGCCAGACAGTCCAATGCGCACTGAATTAGTTGCCTTTACACTGTCACTGAGCAAGGGGATAGTGTCGGCATACTCCAATTCAAAACTCTGTTCCTCGAAGAAGTTCAACTGCATATTCGAAAAGGCCATATGAGTCTTGCTGTAAAACATCGTCTATGATAAAGTTGAGTATAACTAGGGATAGAGAGCAAACTGTTGTGCTCCACTGGGGACGGCGAGGGGTGGCGAAAGCTGGTCAACTTAACCTGACATATGGCAGCACAACTCCTTGTAGACCGGACATTTATCGGGTACTCTCCTTCTGAACAAACAATTTCATCATGTAGCAGTATCAACAGAGTCAAAAGCTGCACGAGTGTCGAGGAACACGATAACTGTTGATCTTCGGAAAGTTAAACGGTGCTCCAACAATTGTCGAAAGACGAGTATTTGATCGACGCGTCCAGGAACAGTGCGAAACCCAGTCTGTTTCTCACGAGTTTGTCCTTGACGCTTGTTGTACAACCTGCGAATAATGATGGACGCAAGTAGCTCTGATGCTATTGGCATAAAGCTAATATCCATATGATTAGAACGGTCACTGCGCAAACTATTTTTGAATTAGTGGACAACGATCGACTCCTCCCCCAACGAGGAGAGGATGTCGTCGAGGTACCTGACCTCCGGGAATAAAACTCGAATTTCTCTAACCAGTTCCACTCCTCCATCTTTAGATAGAGCCGGGGAAATCCCATCGGATTCCGGTGCTTTATGACGTCCTACGGATCGAATTCCCCTGAGGTTCTCTGCCTTAGATGGTGGGTTTGTCGTAACATGCCAGCAGAGGCTCGCCAGAATGGCTACGGTAGGCGCTGTCTCTGAGGGCCAGCTAAACTATGCCTGAAAGTGCTTCGTCTAGCATACAAGACGGCGCTGTTGGTTGTGGATAGATGAATTGTCAGCTTCACAGATCGTTTCGGTCATATCTAATGCTTTCCTACCCGCTGCTGGTATTAGGTGAAACAACTTGCGGGAATTTCCCACGACGGCAGCACGTTCCATCTTCAAAGCTGGTTGCGACCATCAGACTTCCCCATCCCTACGCAAAAGTGCACTGAGTTCACGTCTCGTTAAGAGCCGTGTTTCGTTATACACGGTACCAGACAGGATGGACTGGCGTGCCGCAATAAGGTGCAAAATCTCAGTAGAAATCCAGGATATTGTAAAGTGGAGGATGAGATTACAATGAACTGAGCCAGCAAAATGCGACCGGTGCTCATTGAAATTTTGTGGTATAGGCATTCCAAGCTTTTCAGCCAGCGTGCTTCGAAAAGATGATGGGCTACACACCAATGCTAAGAATTCAGAAAAATTGGTTTTCCTACAACGAGTGAGATTTAATTATATTGGGAAAGCGAGACTGGCTGTCTAACCACTAAGAAGTTGCCTGAATGATGGATGGGCCAAGAATCTGATCGACCGCATTCGGGAATGCAAAAGTCGGACTCAGGCTTTCGGCCCATTTCGGAAACAACATGATAGTGGTCTGTATTTCACCACACGTTCGAAGTTGAGCAAGAACGTTGCTCAAAATAGAAACCAAACGAGAGACAACGAGTTCGACTGACTGGAGACGGTCGGCCAGTTCACTTCAGTTTGAACTAATCCACATAAATTGTTTGATTGTGATAAATTAACAACAGTTATTGTTTGTTATTGCTTGTCTAGTCAACCTATTTAAGTCGCTAGACTTACAGACTGTAACATTTTCTTTTTCAAGACGGACAGCATAGAGAACTAGTTTGTTTTACCATATTTTGGCTTCCTGTCTGCATGAAAACCGTAAAATATTTCTCAATTGAACCTGGAAACAATAGTGTTGCATACCCTCTAAAAGACAACTGAGATGGCATGCACCATACCAACTTACCGTATAGTTGTATAGATCACATGAAAATACCAGGGTGGAAAATATTCGTATGAGATCATCGTCCAAGTTTTGATTGCAATCATTGTATTCCAACACGGGGAATTGACGTAACCAGCCCACATTTGGACGGCGAGTGATTTTTCCTCTGAACATTTTCTGAGTTCGTGAAAATGTGCTTAGCAGTTCACGTGGAGACAAATCAAGCAATTCACCAAAGATCCAGAATTTTTTGTCGTTAACGAGATCTCTGTCTGTTGCCTTTAATAAAAAAAGGAAAAAAAGTAAACAATTACAGGCATTATTGACAAATGTAAGTCAAAATCATCATCTTCATCATTATCATCTGCATCATCTGCATCAATGCGACTGTTCTTTCAACTAACCCGATACGTTCCTAGTCAGGATACAGGCAACCAGTCTACAGAATGATGAAGAATCAAATGCGTAAGCGTTCGAGGCAGTCTGTAATTCGAAAAGACAATCAAGTGTTGCCGATAGTGTAAGATGAAATCTATTCATACACAAAGTTGTATCCGGCGTATGAGTAACATTAGTGCTGCTAGAAATGAACGGATGTCCGAGGGTGAGTGACCGCATAAATATCACTTAAGGAAGCTGTCACGAATTTGATTGCTAAAGAGTAACATAACTGGAGAGACTGAGCCAATAAAAGAACATACCTGCGCCTAGATATTGTTATATATATAAATATATATATATACATGGATATTGTCTCCAATCAGCCTATTAGATGATTGTACTGGATAGCAACTAAAGATCGATATGCTTCGGCGTATGGTTTGAAATCACCTACAATGCTATGTTTTTCACAGTTCATTCTGAAGAATTTATAGGAAGTTAAAATAAGCCTTCTGCACGACACTGAATGACAGCTTGCATTTGAGAACTTTTCTCGTTCAAGAGGATATCCGGCAATTATCCAGTTCATTTTATTCATTGTGATCATCACTGTACGTCTCCATGTGTTTATTTACCACCACTGCCCATGAATATTCATCGAAGTGATAAAATATACAAACTAGATCAATCATAATGTTGCACGGCGTTAAAAGACAAATTCGACAGCGGACTTGATTGGGATATCTAAGGAAATGTAAAAATGTTTGCTCATATACACGGAAGACATTAATTCCAGATGGAATGAACAGTATGGCACGAGATAACAATACGCTATTGCTGCTGGAGGCGTTTTCAGGTAGTGGAAGAACAGTATAGTGTTCTAAGTTAAGATTATCTTCAAGACAGACGCGGCAAATCAACTCTTTTAGGCCGTAGCCTCATAAGGACGTAGCTATGCAGTGCAACGGTCTCAAGCGGACTTCAGAATAGGGTGATGTAAACTGTCGTCATATTACCGGGGAGTAACCGAAGATCGAATTGGTCGATCAAAGACGCTCCACGGCCCACTCAAACTGGTTCTAATTAATGACAGCAAGAGGCCATGTAAAATTCCCGAAACTCGGTTGATTTTTACAGGTCGAGTTAACAGAATTTCTATAAAACACCACGATAATTTTGGTGGTTGATTTTCCGTCCTGAAGTTGCTTTACTTTGGCACGAGAAAACAAAAAGTGACATTTCCACATGCGAGTCAAGTGAGAGAGTCGGACACAACTTTAATTGTGGCCTACAACTATGAATAACGAATCAAATTAATGGTAACTCATAAAAAGCAGAAGCGATCATTCCACGGCGATCATTCACCCAAGGGTACCACACCAATGATGTTTCGTGTAGTTATTATACATATATACATATATACATATATGATTGTCTTATAAATGACACCAGGGTGACTTTCGGTGCTCGAGGTTCAGTGGCTTCTTCATTTGCAGCATAGCCTTGATTGGAGCCGTTGTAGTACTTCATGACGATTCGTATCCGTTCATCATTAGATGCATCGGCAATAGATAAATATCTTAGAAACTGATGGAAATTACCAAGTCAGATGCAAAAAGTATATTCGTTTCTCACCAAAACACCATATCCTAATGAGTACCGAAAAAACAGATTTCAATTTCCCAAGCACACTGAGTTATATAACGACCATTGAAATGACAGATTTTTCGTTGAAACATAGCGGAAAAGGCTAAGTGAATAGAGGAAACCATGTTAGTTGTTTTTGTATCATTTGAATAAACCTCGAACATGGTTTGATATTCATTAATACATTTACCGTCAGTCCTAAAGAGACTGCACCTTGACATGTCCTCAGGGCTTTTGTGGCTCTATATCGCACAACGAACTATACAGGATGACTTATCTCAAGACGAACAACCAATCATGCCTGAAACGTCAAAAGGTGCAGGCCTGACGAAGCAGTACCCCGGTTCTGTTACGCCATATTGCCGGTTGGTTTGAGTCAGCATCTTAGTCGGGAAACCGGGTAGAATATTAATTGATCCCATTAATCATTTACCGATACCTCGTGGACAGATTCTTGCTAGAACCAGAGACCTTCCTCGCGGGTCCTAATTGTTCTCCTGCCTAGTAGATCGATTCCCTAACGTTGTTCGTCCAAAACTCTCAATGAATAACACAAACAATAAATTCCATACTATCTCGATCATCACGCGAAATAATCAGAATGGAGCTACCGATTGCTTCGAACGCGGTTGGCAATGATAAACATGCACCTGCTCCTCGTTTTCGTGGTGAATTAACGTCCCAATGAAATATGTGTGAGTGAGATTTCATGGTCAAAATCTCCAATACGGGTTTCCAAAGAAGAACCCGTTCTGCGATGTGGACAACCTCGAGTTATCGATGGCCCGAATACCTCCAGCATCCCTACTGCACGGGACCTCCTCAGTTTCTGTTCTTCCGCTACATGAACAACGCAAGTGGCCACGGAGAATTGAGGCTCGACGGATTTACCTGATGTCAGCATTAATCAGACACATGTATCCAGTTCAAATGAGTGCCCTTGACGTTTCCAAGCCAAACCAAACCAAGTAGAGCGATATGTTGCTCCAACGCGAACTGTTGAATCTGGTAAAATGAATATGTGTTGTGTCGCGGAAACATGCAAACAGGTTCCCATTTCCGTGATGGCTGTTCGTTGCCAACATGCATAGTCCTTCTTTCGCTTCATTCTTCGTATGTCCGGCTAAGCGATTTCGAACTCACGTGATCACAGTGGAACTGGGATCACATTGAGCATACGAGCGGATCTCGCACTGTTAGGCTGAATCTTAGTCAACAGTCGCCTGTGCGCACTTTGCTTGACGTGTCAACAGAACTCGATTGAAGCCTCGTTGTTCGTTCGAATTACCAGTGTAAGCACCCACGGATTGCGGCTCATCTGTGGCGAAAGTCCAGTTCTAGTGATAGTTATCTCGATTATTCCGAAGTGTGAATTCAACGGACATTGTGGTTGTTGTTGTAGATTGTGCTCGACTTACACGAATGTCAAAGGATTCTCATTGGAATACTGCAGAGGAATTCGTTCATCGATCTTTGTCATCATATCACTCTGGAGCCTTATGCCTCATCGATTATCTAGAAACAGTGAAATGTGTATTTGTGAAAACCAAGCCGTTTTCCACGTGGGTCCGGGTTGTACCGACCAGATTTTCACTTTGCGACAGATCTTAGAAACTAAGCATATGCTCCACAAACTAATGATTTCTCTCTGTCTTGAGTTGAAAGTGGCATTCGACCTAGTCTACCGTGCTTCTCATTGAAGTGTGTGCCAGGGAAATTCATTTCACTTATCCAATCTACGAATATGAACAGACAAAGCTGAATTCGTGCTGACCACAATGTTTCACGAGAATTTATCACGAGAACTTGTGTTCGTCATGGATACATCGTTCTAGTTTTTTCTTTTCGGCTGTCCTTGATATGGTTATGGAGGTTGACCTATGCTCATGTCAGAATAGTGACACTCATATTTGTTTGGACAGGAACACGTCTGACCTAGAGTATGTGGTTATTATCCCTTGTACTGAGTAAAGACCCAAGCAAATTGCAAGCACTCGATCGTCTGAATCATAGTCTTGCAATCTTTTAAAGTATGAGATGCTGTTTGAGGATTGGATTGGATCAAATCCAAAGTTTGCCTTTGCATGTCGACAACTGCGTGAGGTGGGTAGTTTTGATTGCTTTGGTAGTCATATCTCACCAGATGGTCGTATATCTGAAGAAGTATCTTTGCGTACACAGAAGACCCGATTGACATTCACTAATTTGAGGCATCTATGACATCGGCTTGTCATTCGGTTATCGAACAGTGTTCAATTATGCGCAGTATGGATGAAGCCGGTGTTACTCTGCGGCCCAGGAACGTGGCCGCCAAGCGGAGATATGCAAAGAATTTTGGTACGTGAACACTGATTTCTCCGAAGTATTGGCAAACTAACGGTAGGAGAAGAATTTCCTGGGTAAATTAGAGTTTAGGTTTAAGGTATTGGGTACCAGGGTCCAGATGTTGTAAGAGACACTGAATCGGACTGTGTTAATTTGGTTGGAACATATTTTACGCACACGCACAAAAACGACTGATTTATTGTGTGTTGTTCTGTCAGGAATGTGACGGCTGGGAGATTGTTCAAGGTGGCTGATCGATGCGATGGGAAAAGTACGAAAGGCGTGCACAGTTGACTGTCTTGTGTATGTTTAGTTGAGTTACCGGTCTGAGGTCCAAGATGTGTAGACAGAAAAGGTGATAAGGCTGAATGCCGCAATCAGTGGCGTTCCTGGATTCGGAGCCTTTTATTTTTGACATAATTCTTCAAGTGACTATTTTTCAGTCGACATTTACCTATCACTGTTCCTTATTTGGCTTGCTTAGATGGTGTTGTGAATTAGCAACCATAACTACAATGTGTTGGTGTACGATCTTGTTTGTATAAACTTAGATGA
Organism: Fasciolopsis buskii; assembly: GCA_008360955.1. Lineage (NCBI taxonomy): Eukaryota > Metazoa > Platyhelminthes > Trematoda > Plagiorchiida > Fasciolidae > Fasciolopsis > Fasciolopsis buskii. Next base: position 27,301 of record LUCM01010219.1, on the reverse strand, counting down.
AACTATCCAGTTTCCGTTCGCCGGCCATGGCAGCAATAGCCCAATGGGTCGACTGATTTCCTGTTCGCTTTTAATTCGCGTCGTTAGTTTTCGACTGAAAAATCGGGCTGCTTGTATGGTTTCATGACGTCACATTTGGTCTCTTGGGATCCACCGGTTACGGTGTGTTGATATGTCTAGTGTATTTAATGTTTTTGGTCCGTGATCCAGCATCGTGACTGCCTATGCATATATATATATATATATATATATATATCACCAGTAAGTAGCTTCTGTATGCGTAAACAAAATTTGGCCGGGAGCACACGACCGGTTTCGCGGTTATTGTCGCTCGTCAGGTATGCGCACCCGATGCTCTCTGGTCCAGACATCTACATACTTGTACACTCCGAATTAATATTTCTCACCAATAACCGCGAAGCTGGTCGTGTGCTCCCGGCCAAATTTTGTTTACCCGTCCAAATACTACTTTCTGCTTCTATATATACTTGCGTATATTCTGGGGCATTCTGCCCTCGTTCCTAAGGTTGGCTCAGCC
>LUCM01010219.1:0-20578 GCA_008360955.1 Fasciolopsis buskii | reverse complement strand
TAGATAAAAGAAGATCGGCTTAATTTGGACGTTGTATAACTGGCCAAACATGAGCCTCCACCTAACCTCACTTACAACCTCTTCGTGATAATCGCAACGCCTTTTTCAGCCATAAACCGGCTGAATTGCACCTACGTACACACCAGCCGGCTGAGTTTGAGTTGCATCAGGACTGAGGGCATTATTCAAATCGGACATCCATATTTAAAAGACTAAATAGATCATTTTAAAGCTTCAGCCTTGGGAACAACGAGAAACCCAAATGGAAAAACCATATGAATGCGACGATTGCGAAATTTAAATCACTGGTTACTTATGACTCAGTGTGAAGCTTCTGAAACTGTGCGGAGATCACCAGAGAAGCACCAAGTTGCAACAGATCCCGAACAAAGTTCAGATGGCAACCGGTCATGAAGAATAGGGCATATTATTTCGAAAAATCCGTTCTATTAGTTTTTTTTCCCTCGTGGTTCTAAATAAGAACAAGAGTTTCCTGGATCACAGCGTACTTTTAGAGGCCTTTGGAAGAATATAGTTTAAATAACATTTTTGGTTAACCCGTCATTGTCGGTTCTTTTTATTTCAACGACTGGAGCTTTGAAGTGACACAATCACTTTGATATCCTAAACAGGTGGTGAGGTGATATTTAACTTGTGTAGTGTTCTCACTCTTGTTACATGGCTTATGCTCATCACCAACTTATCGAAATGAAAACAGTTCTGAGAAATCTACCTGGATGCCTTGGGAAACCGCATCTGTTAAGTGGCTAGAAAGAAGGGCTGCGATGGATACGCTCACCTGTGATCACAGTCATTATCATCTTGTCAATATGAGCACTTACACGTCTGTGACGAAAGCTCAAGTGTTGCTAACACCGGCCTGTCAGTGTAGTTATGGCGGATCAAGTGGTCAGTCTTTCTAACCCTGAAGAGCTGGATAACATAAACGTTTCATTCCTGATCAAAATTCTCCTGCATCTCACGGTTATGCAAGTCAAAGGAAGCCCGTTCAATGAAATCGTTTTAGTCACGTTGATCGGGGGGCTGGGGCTTGGGTTGAGCGAGAAACGACAATCGACCGATTGCAGAGGTAGCTTGTTGCTCCGCCTGTTGGCGCTAGTTTGGGAGTAGAGTTAGTCTTAATGGAAGTCGGTCACATCAGTTCACAACTCTAAGAGTTGTGGACTGATGTGACTGCAAACCGACAATTTCCCTTGAACCATCTCCAGACCATATTTAATGTTATGTATTGGCATGAATACGAATTCGAATAAACGGATGGCTGTGCAACATCCAGCTTGCTCTCTTGTGAGCGGAAATCAATCTAGGTGCACCCGGAGCGCGATGGAGATTTCTTGATTTCCGTGTTTTTAGAGTAAATGTCGATGCCTGAATCAAAAGCGTAGTGAATACGAGCCCAAACTATACCCGTTTTAAGAAGACTGCAAACTGAAAACAAATTAACTTAATTTCTTCGAATTTTTTATTGGAAATGTACATCCATGCTGTTAATGTTTGTCACTGTCGATGACTTCCAAACATAAACATCAGACTAAACCGAGAAATATGGTTAAGCGCACGTACATCTTACTGCATTTTGACTGGATTGTTTTATCATTTTGTTTACTTTGGTTAAGCTGGATAAGTGCGGCTTTCTTGTTTGTGACATATTTTACACACAAGAGCAGTGAAAGGGCATGGCCCACAGACGCTAGGGCTTATTACACGGGAGGAGAAAACCAGGAACCGTGACCCTGAAATTTCGGGTAGCAAAGAACCAAATGAGGTTCAAATAGGTCAGGTGAAGTAACGAGCCGGAGGATAGCTAATTATTTTCTACTATCAAGCTGACCGGCGGATTCGAACTTCTCACCTTGTTGACAAATGCTCAATCTACCTGACCACCGTCGGTTACAGTGGACTGACGTTAGGCTTACATTTATGGAATATAATTTCTATGAGGACGAAAATTTCAATGTGTTAAGATAAGGAATTTTCAGCAGTGAACTATTATTGCGGTGCATCATGAAGTGCATTTCGTCGGATGTTTGCGGACATATATGACCATGACGGCAATATATACACATACTTCCTGCTTCTATATATACATACGTATATTCTGGGGCATTCTGCCCTCGTTCCTAACGTTCGCTCAGCCCAACTGACAAACAATTATCAACGAATCACAGTTGTCATTCTTCTGTCCACTCTTCGACGAACAGCTTCCATGCACACTCCTCATGCTACACATTCGATTCTGGTGAGAAATATCAATCAATTCGGAGTGTACAAGTATGTGGACGTTTGGACAAGAGAGCATCGGGTACGCATATCTGACGAGCGACAATAACCGCGAAACCGGTCGTGTGCTCCCGGCCACATTTTCTTCACGCATCCACATACTACTTCCTGCTTCTATATATATATATATATATATATATATATAAATAAAGTTTTGCAAGGACGCTAGTCCGTTCTCATCATTTGTCCTATCCTCCAAGCGTACTTTTGCCTTGATTCTCCTTGATGGCCATCATGCGTACCAGACCGACAAGATCAATGCATCCGTTCAACTGTGCTTGTAATTCAGTTGGTATTTGGGTGGTTCGTGGGAGATGCACCGACCATCTTTTAGGCTCACATACGTTTTTTTCTGTCCAGATACGGCCTTCTCACAGTTCTCGTTGAATGTGCTAATAAACTACTCGACGCGCCATGTGAGTACAATTGTTGATCCTTAAGAGTTTTATTTTTATATGTCCCGGTTTTGGAGGAACATTTTTGCGGAAAGAAGAAGTCTGATCTGGTTAACGACATCAAGTTTAAAAAAACGAACAGCAAGTAGGCAATCTAAAAATAAAATGAAGATTGATGAAGTAATAAATCGCAATTCACCTAGAATATCGAATGTCGTTGGTCGTCTAGCAATCTTCGCAAATGTGTTGAATATCGATGGGACAAAATCATCAAAGAGTTTTGGACATAGTGGTTCCTTCCATATCACTCGACTTCTGTTCGAGGTTCCTCGTTTAGCACGTGCACGGCCAAACGCTAAGTGTCTGGCAAAGAGGAGTTCGTCTGTTAGGAGACAGTCGCAGAGCAATAAATGCGCTTTTTGATTTTCGTCCGATCAGTCAGGGAAGCTCAACGCATCCAGTGTTACCTTCGTGCTTGGTTGTTGTTGGCATTCTAGGAGCTCGTTCGCCATTCGGTCTGAGTGACTGCAGCCCAGGGAGCCTTAGAACTCTGTTGGTTGGAAAGATTTCCTTCGTGTCTGCCATATCCAACGGCAGACCTCACCTCCCACTTGGGAACAATAGTCTTTACTTCTTGTATACTGTTGCACATAGAATTTTGGGTCTTGGATCCCACAATCTGATTTACTCTGCTTGTGGAGTGGTTTTTCAAGGTGTGGCAACCTTATGGAACACCGGCACTGGTGCTTCAACCGAAACACTTAGACACATTCCAGGGAGATAAGATCTTGAGCAACAATCCGACAATGATGCTCATCTCGTCAGTTTGGCAGGCCACTACAGACCAACCATCTCCAGCACACTTCCAGCATCTGCGGAGATACTTATTGAGGTGATATTCAAGGGACCGCGACACTACATGTCGTATCAGCTATAGACCTATGCGATATCGTTCGGCATTCCCGACTGAGGAGTGGTAGTCATGCAGATAAAAAATAAAAACGGCAATCACCACCTCCTTATCTGTTTAGGCTTCAATGTACACAGCCAGTCACCAAACACCCTGCACCCAAAAATGAGAAAAATGGCTACTCTAAGACTACCGACGAAGGGACAGTGTTTAATACCACCGACAATACGCAATTGCTACCGCGGAATGAGCTCGATAGAGCCTGTCGTAAAGATATTTTCGTTGCTCCTACTGACTTACATATCAAGAGTGAGGGGCGCACGCCCCATAACGATGGATTATCGGATCAGATATTTACTTTTCCTCCGGTACAAGAATATCATAACTAATGCTATCAAGGTACTTTTCAGGTGGCGTTCGACTCAGGTGGCAAACGGGCCTAATGAACTATTGCGCAAGTAGACGGTATACCAAAATATCTGTTCACTCACATAAGACCGCAGTAGTCAGTTAGGGGTGTGAGAATACGCCTTTATGAAGAAAAATCCGACAACTCTGTCTCAACCTCGGTGTTGGACGTGATTGACGCTGTCGCGAGTTTTATTCAGGTGTACCGTCGACTAGTCAATGTGGCGAGCACTCATCGACTCTGGCGTACATCTAATCCCGGAGGTTTTCCTAGTTTGTTTCACATTTGGGGGTGATACCATTTGATTGTTCTATAAATGATTCTAAATTGTGAAGTTTTCTTCGTGGAAATAGTGGGACGATAAGTCAGTAAATCAAAGACCAGGATGTTTTAGAATTGCGCTGCATACTGCACACAAATGATACGCGTCAGCCTCGAGATAACTGAGCACGTGCATGGGTTCGAATATTCAGACCCCACGATCCTTCGAAACGGCCAAAACAGGGATGAAGTTAAAGTACGAACAGACAACACCAGTTAAATAGGTCATTCGGGACCCGAAACGAGATACGTTTCCGAACAAACATCTGTGACTTCAGAAAGGTAATCTGTCCTACTTTTTATCTACACTGGTAAAACATGGCAATCACTTATCGAGGAAATCAGAAACATGTTTAGTCACGACTGCCTGTCATCGGTCCTCACAGTGACCTGGAACGACAAAATGTCAAACTGCATGGTAAGAAAACTGCTATTTCGACGTTGAAAATTTGCCGGATACCCTCGGTGACAACATTTGTAATGAATCGGACGCCTTTCCCGATGTCTAAGCAGTATCTGTCAACTGCCCCAACTTGGCTCTTCCGTCCTGGAGGACAACTAAACATACAGATCAACACTAGCAAGTCGAAAATTGAGCTATTGGAACCAAAGTCTGCTTAAGGCATCTGATTCTGGAAAAGGTACTGAGTGCCAGCGTGTTCTAATCTCTTTTCCAATCTTCGATCATGGACAGAGGCATTCTGTGACATCTACGAAGCTGGCTCCTAGAAGATGCCAACAAAAAACTAAAAGCAAAAGTAGGTAATATGTTTGTGGCTAGCGTGATAGGGTTCATACTTGACTCAGTATGAAATGTCACAAAATAATGGAACCAAAATAAAGCGAAACCCAGTAAGCATACCAACCAGCAAGAATACGCGGAATTAAAATGAAAAATCGAAACACACACTCCCCGTCACAGCGCGATGACAGTGACCGGGTGAGGACCATTAATTGCATGCATCAGTTCCCCTTGGCATGGATTATTGTAGCCGGGATTCATTTTATTTGCACTCTGATCACTAGGAAACCAATAGGGAGAGGCCGAGATCAGGGGCCTTCGTCGCATCTTTCATTGATAGGATAAGACTGACGATAAAAGCTTCTTGGAGATCTTTTTCCGTAGGTTATGTGGTGGTTGTGATTAGGATGAAAGACAGTATAGCTTGGGTGTTGCTGAACCGAATCAGAGTTGATATATTTAATTTTTACCTTCGGTCACTTGAAACTCGTTTGTTGGTGATACTATTAGTGTTATAATGACTTCAATATCCCTTCATATCTTATGCAACCTGTATAGGTTTCAGAACGGGGTTGACCGATGATGGGGAAGTGGAGGGTTCGTACACTGAACATTCACTACAGAAAGCCTCGACAGTGACCATTTTACTGTTACCATTTCCTGATGGATTACTTACATTACTTCGAGTACGAATGGAATTGAGCGCCGATGGCGAATTAATAACAGGCGCTAAATCTAGCTAATCTAGCTTTCGTGAAATAATTTACCATGTGATGACATCGTTCAACTGACCATTAAGAAACCTCGGAAGCACTGCACAGCATTTATTCATAAAACATTGGGAACGGATTTTATATCTAAATTCACGGTACCAGTCAATTGGTTTCCAGCTCATTTGATTTATTGTAAAATGAGCAACTTACAGTGACTACAACCTCCATTATCTAATAATCTGTTTTCAAATTCTTTTTGGAGTTGATTAAACTATGCAGTGGAAATTTCCCAAACAGAACATCGATTCAGCTCTGCCGTGGTATGGTAAAGCGTGGAAAATGCTGCGTATGAGTAGTTTCAAAAGTTAAATCTAGGTAGAGGCAACAGTAGACGAACGATCGATCAGCCTTACGTACGGCACAGTTTTTTGCGAGTCTGTGCATAAAAAGTGATTTCGCATTTCAACGTGTGATACTTTCTCCAATCATTATCAACAAAGTTAATACATTTCATTTGTTTTGGACTTTTGCTGTATAGTTTGATGAATGATTTTGGGTCCTTTTATCAATGGTCCAGTTTAATCGTCCGATGCACTAGGTTTCAGTAGCAGACAAATGACAGCTCGAATAATTTTCGCAAATTATTGATCCCATTTATACATGATTCGTTTACAAAAAACCGCTTTAGTAGTAGAAATGTGATCGAGCCAGTGCGAACTGCTTCGAAATTGATCAAATGGCTTAGTGACTTATGCACTGGTTCCAAACCAAACGACAAAAGTAACCAAAACCACGCATTCCCATTTAACCCATTGGTAAGGGTTGGAGTAGTCGTCACTTATTTTTATGATCAATGGGAACTGGAAAATTATGTCGCACTTGGCAATTGTTCTTAGTTTTATTGCGTGAAATAACTTCTTCCAAATCAGACAAAAGGAAATAGAAAAAATACCACAAGACAAAGCCGTATAATCAACCAACGTTCTTACACCAAAGGGAAGATAGCGACCAGAAAGCTGCAAGGTAAATATCATTAGGGGTTTAGGAGCAGTGAAGCCTTAACAATCATCATGCACAAGTCGAACAAAGGGATCAGGTCAATCAGTTGGTGAGTTAAGCCGGAAGAATAGTGCAATTTGGTTCACACCAATTGGATTGCACGATACTGACTGCTCTGCTGGCAAACAGTTGAAAACTCACCTCACCTGGACTACATTGGCGCCAATCTCGTTCTACTTCCGAGACACAGCGGTTGAAATTCATCGTTTCAATAAACGTGACTATTGTCTCTTGACAGGATATGAAAACACTGGAACCTTTGGTTTGTTGCTCGCCCTTTTAGTTCGCAATGGGATATTAGTTAACATCCGACCTAGTGATTGCTAAACTGTACATATCGTAGAAGGAATTTCGTGCGCCTGTTCCGCCTTTGAGGCCAGTTCTTATCCGCGCAAAATGGGGTGAAATGAATCAAAATGACCGGGAGCCAGTGTCCGCACGCCCCATTTTGTGCCAAAATACACTGACAGTTATCTTTTGAGATTCTGTTTATCAGTCTACTTCAGATTGTGTCCCTTGGTAGAATAAGAATACAGTACTGATTGAATGCCCAAGATTAGAGCTTCCTAGAGAAGTACAAATGCACCTTTGTGAAATAATTGGGCTGGAAGAGAGTTTCTTGGATTGGTTCGTTGTATTCGTCTGGTTTCATGGGTTTGCTTATTTGAAAGACTGACAGTTTGCCTATGTAGAAATTACAGATAAACTATTATTACCATATAAGTTATCTAGAATACAATCGGCTTCGAACTGTACGAGTACCTTCAAGTGGTTCTGAATTTAGTTCGTCTTTGGATATGCTGTTGGGTAAATTCGAGTTTCTTGATCCGAAACTGAATATTTAACCATGAAGAATTTCTCGTTCCCACAGTAACATTCCAGCTTAAAACCTTCGAAGATCAAAATCTGTTCTCTGTACTATTCATTTGGGTAACTTCCAAGATGGTGCACAATGGAACAGTTCATTTATTAAAAAGGAATAAATTCCCAAATGCCCGTCTCCATCTGTTAGATGTAGATTTGTAAGCTGGCATCAACTTGAACTTCCCAGATGAGTAATCATACTACTGTCATGATGCGCTGAACAGTCATTAAGCCTGATTAGGCTGTTCTGTGACTGCTCGGGGCGAACTTTGCGGAAACGGGAAATCAAGTCAGATATTTTCCGAGAATGAATGGACAACTAACTCGTACATCAGAATGCAATGGTATCCCTTCCCGTGGTTGGGTGACGTATGGACTACGACCTCTTATCAAGAACAGTGAGTGAAATTCGGTTGGAAAACTATGATCAGATAGTGTGTGATAACGGACTTCAGATTAGCCCCATTAAGGCCCCCGCAAGCTGTGGAAAGCCAAGGCATGTTCCCCAAGTCACGATAACCGGGCTGTGGAAGCACAGGCAGCTCCAAGGAGAGTTCGAAGGAGGGATGTCACATGCTCAAAGTAGGTCAACGAAGGGGATGGATGGAGTGTTTCAGATTACAGGCATACGAGAGATGTGACGAGGCTATAGGATCAGCAACAGCATAAAGGCGGTCGAGCGTAATAGCAGACCAAAATGAAAAAAACAAAGATTAAGATAATCATATGGGGATGGACGTGGATTGGTTACTGGTATCATAACAACAATGACAAACAGAAGAAGCACGGGCAAATAGGAAAACGTGAAAAAAGCTAATTGTTTGGGCAACGATAGCAATGCGCCCAGATGCCATCCAAGTCGACATTAGAGCGGGCATCTACAATAAAGCATGAATCAGAGAGAACGAAAACGAAAAAGGGCGGATTGGGGCATGGAAAAGGGTTTAGCCTATGATAGTTGTCACTAGCGCGTGAAATCTGCGTACACAGGAGAGATGAAACGGCAACGAAGGTTATGCGTAAGTAGCAGATGGACTGAACAGGCGTGGAAGTGGATCCTCACAGGGGGGCACATGGAGGCAACCACAAACCCGAAAGAAGTTGATAACAGCGCAGAATGGGACAGTGGTAAGACAAATTACTTGTGTGTATACAAGAAGATCACGATACGTTCACGCTGTTCCAGTCCGCTTGAGCCATACGAACTGGACTGAGGTTTGAAATATAACGAGTTTGGGTGGCAACGGACGGAAAGGTAGTAAGCATAAAGGTGATGTCAAACGTATTATTTACATGGGAACATTTTAAGTAGTTTTTGAAAAAATGCAAGGGATTGTAATGCAGCATGGAAATTAATGGTGCACTAGAAACTTTACGAAAACAGAAACACGAAAAGGGATTATCGGGGCACGTGACGTTGAACTAAGAACAAAGACCATAAGTGGTATACAACAGAGCAAACAAAACAAGTTAACTAACGAAAAATAGTCACTTCCGTTCGGTGCTTCAGGACTGAAAATTGTGATCCGCCGTTGGTCCTGACAACATGGAGTGGGTAATGTTCAAGTCGCAGTTATGAAAGCTTCTAAATCAATATCATTCTGCTTTATTTTTGTTTTCACGATATCAACTGAACTCCAAATCATAACGAAGAGTTGAGAAAGTAGAGATGGCTTTTGTTAAACGGAATTCTTTTCCTGTTGCACGCTGTACATTTGTTTTTCAAAGTACATATTGGTTTCACCATTACACAAATCTCGAATGACATACGACTCCTTGGAGTTACGGAGGAACATGTTCTCCCAACAACATAACACGCTAGAACAGACTGCTCGTATCAGTATAATTTACTTGACTTACCAGCTCACAGTCCTGATCTGCATCTCGGTGAAAATATTTAGTGCTTATTAATAAGACAATTCTATGCAGCTGGGGGATTGTTCAGTACAATCGACGGATTTATGTTCAGTATAGCGGAAATAGCACAGAAAGTCGAAATCAAGATGCTCCAGAATCCTAGTATGGTTAAAATTATGTAACTAAGAACAAATGTCTCCTGTCCTTAGGTCGTGGATTTTTACTTAGTCTGTCCGAGGTTGGGTGCTTTGCACTAGCATTGCTTTGAACTCATCGGGCAATTAGTGAGGATCCAATCGGTTTTTCCAATCTGAAATTCGAATACGTACACAGTCCCAGCATTTTGACAGAATATGACATGAATGAGCCCAATTCCAGGACCCCAAGAACACGGTTTGGAGGAAAATTGCGTAAATGTGGTTACGGGATGGGTTAATGGTACTTGGTGCTCCATTTATTGCCGATTATGGGTGGATGCAAACCTCACCCGCAGATATCAACAAAAAATCGTTTAACATTATTGCTGAACTCGTCATTAGGAACTTGTGGAAGCACAGCTATTTTCTCTTCGTCATGAACCATCAGTAGGGACTGTCAACATGTCATCGAGTTCACGTCATAGTTATGGGACTTTGGATATGTATTGCCAGTAGGCGCTAAGAGGGACGAAGCAACTGTATGGTGCTTCCATGGTTTCCCTATAGTGAGTTGGACATTAATATTGCATTATAAATAATTTCACGTAACATCTCAACTACGCACAATTGCAATCTCTCTACCATTCGTTCCGGGTCTTTTATACTAAAACCAGAGTCTGTGCCACGAATCTGAATGTTTTTAGTTTCTTCCTGTGATCACAAGATTCACTGTGCTGGTTTTTTCATCAATTGTCTGTTTATTTTATCTTCGGTTAATTAAAAAATGGTGACTTACCCCCTTCCTTCTGTCGGATTACGTTTCACAAAGATCATTCATACGGATATAGATGAGCCAGATAAATGCTCGCCAGGATTGATGTAACAGTTGTCAGTCAGTCGCTACTAATTACCTGTGCGTAAACTGTCCATTTGGTAACTTAATTCACTTTTTCCCGAGAAATATGATAAGTTGATTGTGACGGCGATAATTTGTTACCTTTATTAGTGCTTTGTCTTGTTTGTGTCTGTATTACACGATAAAAGTGTGGGCTAATTACACTAGCTAGGAATGACATTCAGTTCTGCTTAGTACACTTGGCATAAATTCATGCACAACTTGTGCACAATGGGAACCATGGCAAAGGACTATGAGCCAGAAAGAAGGAAGAAAAGGAACAATTGAAACTAAAGTTCAGTTCGTTTCAGTTTGGATGCTGCTACAACTTACAACTACGGGTATGCATTGTGAACTCGTCAGCAATAGAATTACACTGGCGATTCGCTACAGGAAAACAAGTGCATTTCTATCCTCATTCAAAGTAAAAATGTCGCATGAATGCAACTGTGCCAACCCTCATTCTATATACGGATTGGATGCCTCATTGTACATTGTCCAGCAGGGAAATTTAACCAAATATATTAATATTATATTAAGCATTCCGGTCAGTTGGTTAAGACGGCGTGATTAGCAACGACTCTCTTGTCTTATGGTTACTCGCGGTGCAGCTGGATAGGTTCTGGATTCGACTGGGACTGAACTAAATGTCAAGCCACCTTCGGGTCGTTTGTACGGGTTGGTACTCGGGTACCAACCCATTTTGGTACTCTGGTCGTTTGGTACTCGGGTTGGTCTTAGTCAACACCGGGGGCACAAGCATCCGGCTGAAGTCAGCGAGACACGAGTTCAACATGCTGGATCAAGGCGTGATCCCTAGTCAATACGTGGAGAGGAGGCCTTGGCAGGTCCGAAAAATAACCACCACTTTCCGAGTATATTCCGGAAAAACCTACGCTCAGTGTTGGCGAACTTTCCGAAGTGCGTTTTTCTGAGCCAATTAAAATGTGGTTACAATTTCTGCGATGGTTACCTCTAGTCCCGGGCCGGCAAGCAATCCCGCGGAGCTGCCCGGAACTACGACTCCGGTATGGGGTGGTCAATACGTTGAATGGGTTCAAAGGATCGTGGAGACGGTCGATGGGAATACTTCTGTTTTGACGGGAGAGGACCTCCGATCGTCCATCCGTAAGACTGTCAATGACTCAAACGATGGTTCACTTCCTTTCAAGGCGGCCACTACAAGATTGGAGGACCTGTTGGCGGGAAAATTTCCCTATATGTGGCAATCGACAAAGCGGCTCCTGCAAGGCAATAATCCATACAACAAACGGGGCATCGGGCGGAGTCAGTATGCGCAAGTTCGGAAACGCTAAGCAGCGCGGCGGCAGTAACGCCAGGTGACTGGCGCAGGGCTTATCAAGGCAACACTACTCAACTGGCGGACCTGATTGGCTTCTGGAAAGGTGCTTTTAATCAACTAAGCCACCAGGACTCCCGGCCGGTGCAACTACCATCGCAATGTCACTGGCCGGTACTGGACACGATCACATTTGGGGAATTCGCTCCAACTTTGAAAGGGCTGAAGTCGGTTGATCCGACCTTGGATACAGATGATGATGTGAAGAACATGGACAAGGAAAATGTTGCGCAACTGTTGAATGTGCTGTTAATACCGCGGAACTCAACCAAGAATTTGGGCAAGGCTCTTATTACCCTGATACCGAAACGAAGTGGTCCATAAATACCCGGGGATTATCGACTAACTGCAGTAACTTCAATCGTATTGGGACCATTACTCACAATTCTGGCCCGGTGGTGGCGTGGACTGTTGACCTCAGTGCTGTGACAGATGGCATTCCTGCGACGCGACTGATGGGACGAGGTTTCGGCTGCTCTCAGTGCTATTCTCCGCTCAGCCTATGAGAAGCGTGTAGCTTTGGCCTCCTGTTTATGGATGCTTCGAAGGCGCATTATATGATCTCTCATGATGCAATTATGCAAGTGGCTGGTCTATCAGACCCAATGCCGAGTAATTAGGTTACTTGTATGACAAATCACTAGTTCAGCTTAACACCGAGACAATGGAATTTTACCGTGTTGTGGGGGGAGATCTTTTGTCTTCTTTATTGTTTATCACGGCTGTGAATAAAGCCGTCGCTGAGCCACTTCCTGAACTTGGTGTACCTATCGTTAGACAGTGAATCAGCCATCTGGCGTATGCTGACGGTTTCGCTATCTTTGTTGAGAACGCGGACCATCTGAAAGAATGCCTGACTGTCAAATCTGATGAACTGGCGGCCGCAGACACGAATATCAATGCGCGAAAATCGGTTGGGCTCATGCTTCGAAAAGACGAGAGTAACAAAGGACTGATTTTACGGCTCCCAGTCAATGAAGTCCATGGAACCCCTATCAACCTTTTTGGAGTGAAAGATGCAATCAAGTACCTTCATCTACGATTCATTTGGAAAGGGGGCTCATTGCAAAGTCAACAGGAATGCTGGAAGCCATGATTGCAAATATTGCGAAGGCCCCATTGAAATCTCAGCAACGCGTGAACATATTGTCTCAGATAGCCCTGCCGAAGTTGTATCACGATCTAACAATCGGCGTGGCTTACAGAAAGACGTTGAGACGAATGGATGTATTAGTGCGGGAACGTGTTCATACGTGCCTTCATCGCCCAAAGGATACGTTCCTGGCCTTCTATGCGAAATGTATCAGTGGAGGGCTGAATATCCCTAGCCTCATTACCTCCATCCTCAATGCCCAACGAGGTAGTATGGAGCGTCCGGTGCGTCCATCCTTGGGGCTGGTTCGATTAGCTATTGCGGACTCCTCCTTTGCGAATGCGATGCGGTAAGTTAACATTCCAATTTGAGTGGGGCGGCAGTGGTTACCAATCACAGAGGCATAATCAGCTCGGATAAGGATGCTCGTGGTTTCATGTGACGGATGTGTAACTCTCGAGTTTCTTGTGAATAGCTCAAGCCTATAGTAGTTGGCGAGGCCTGAGCAAGTGCCCCCGATACTATTCTTATGGTAGACCTGGCTAGTACGTGGTATCCTGCCTGCCAAAGTGCGGCAGAGACGGGGAAGTGAGGTAAAAATGGCAGAGGTGGCGTGTCGAGGAGGATGCAGTGCTGCTGAGTCGGGTGATTATATCCTGCAGAACTGCGCTGTTTCTCACGTAGTTAGCTGCGAGAGGCACAGCCGGGTCGTCTGATGGTTGGCGTCCCGGATTTCGAGGATCGGCTTTGAGGTGATGGTGGAACCGATTACTTACTTGAGAACCTCTGAGACCCACCACCGGTGGGCAGCGAGTGATTTGAACTGGTTCTCTGTATTGTGCTGTCCATCATGGAGTCGAATTGTCCTCGAACCACCCATACAAAGAACCCGAAGGTGGCCTGACATTTAGTTCAATCCCAGTCGAATCCAGAACCTATCCAGCTGCACCGTGAGTAGGTGGTTAGGCATGTAACCACAAGACAAAAGAGTCATACTTATTCCAGTCATTCATCGACAACAAACATTGGTAAGTCTAAGTCCAACTGGAACAAGAGTTTTGCACGTAAGTGAGTGTGTGAGTATTTTCATATGTGCTTGAGGATGAATCTTGTGTCTAAACAGTCGTTCATTACGTTCACTACTGGGTTTCGGCTCATGTTGGCTTTCTTTTTATTGTATATTTAAGTTCGGATGTTCACCCGTTTCTGAATGTCGGGTTATATCACTACCGGTACTTAGGGTATAGCCATTAAGGGAATACCAAAGTCAGATGTATTAACCAGGAACTTGGCTGACTGGATCTAATGAGAGACTGCAAAAACTAGTCCTCTGGTTAGATGTTATTTGCGCTGTGAAGCTCGCAGATCACAAAACTAGCGTTGGTGACTGAGCTTTTCTTAAGGAAGAGCAAACCGGCGATTGTAAACTTGTGGGCAACTATTGAAATGTTATCTCTTTTGTTCACATGACAGTTCCAACAACACGTGGAACCACTGAATGAGTGATGTGAGTTCAGAGGTGTTTTGGAAGGCAAAACAGGGAAGTTGTTGACTGCCCTTTTTTCATCTCAGTAACCTTCAATCACGTCTATCTCTTAGCCGCTGCCGCCCGTTCCTACTAACTCTAGTGAGGGAAGTCAAGATGAGCGGGCACAAACCTTATCTCATTAACTCAAGACAAATTATCTATCGAGGAGTCAGTGACCAATTAGTCCGTTCACTAACTCGGCCCCTTGATATATTATTATATCTGGGTAGATGATTGAGGGATCTGATGATAAGCGGTAAATATTCCATAAGGAGGCTGCAAGAAAATAACCGGGCAATGAGATGCACGCTACTGCAGAACATTTGATCAAACAAGGTGAGGTGCAAAGCGCTGTAGATCTACAGTGCAAAAGTTGGGCTATTTAACTTTCATAAAAACAGTCCTAATGGGATCAGCCCATGTCAGATTGTGTTAAAATCTCACCTAGTTAATTCACAGATGTGAGATCAAGGTCTTTGTAGTTTATGCTTAAACAAAAATAAATTCCAACATGCTCATGTACTTGTCTTCATCAGTATATTTCGATGTGACTGCATAGCATTTGAACTTGAAATCGTAGTAAGGAATTCGGCCAGTAGAAGTAATGCACAGTCAGATCACCAATAAACACCGGGCTGATTCTAAACCAAACTACGCAACCGAAGGTAATATAAAGGGCACCGCAACTGGGAAACACGTTCGGGGTTTATATACAAGTCATCCTCAAGCGTATAGATAATGTATAATCCCGATTGGTGAAATGCATCTTCACGATGGCTTAGCGTCAGTTTTCATTGACTGGTTGTGTGAGCAACCTGCATCAAAGCTGTGCCGGATTGCATCACGTGAATTGCGCATTGACTCACCTCACTCGGGCTTAGTAGCATCTCGATAAAGGGACGCAATGAAGTAAGATATCAAAAGCCACACTACCTCATAGAATGTTCAGCCATCTGTCAGCTACGAATTTCGTAATTAGGTGGTTACATATACAAATTTTAAATTGGTTGGGATTGAAGCACTACATTACAGGATCATCGGTAGCCAAGAACAGTTTGGTATATCAAGTGCTTAATGCCACAGCTAATTTGTTTAGGTTGAACGAGAGACAAGCACGCAAAAATGACTCATAATACACAAGAGAACCAGCAGTTTTGTGAGGATGAGCAAAAAAGTTTGTCACAGAAGCTCGTGAGTTGCTGGTATTTAAAACTAACGATCTCTCAATAAGACAACTGTCGAAGGTTTGTCATTGGCCGTGGGAAGATTGTAATGAGATTTTCCCCTTTGATCGCAATTCAAGAAAATAAAGTCTGAAATAGTTATGATATCCATAACAGAAACAGCGTAGCCTTTCCCTTTAATATTATATATAAAAACAGAACGATACTTCAGGAATGGGTTGGAGTTTTAGAAGCGTTATCAAAAGATGAACATGACCGGGTGCAGTAAGATTTAAACCCCGTGATTCCAACATCGAATACCGAAATCTTAATCACCTGGCCAATGCAACTAATATTCGTCCAGCGATATCGCTTACTTGATTTGTCTGGTGTACTGATTCGAGCTCTTTTAGACCGAAAATTCCCCTGAGAAAAGTTATCCCTGAAAACCAAAACGTGAGCTCACCATTACCTCTACCATCAACATTTTGTTATTGATAAATACATATTTACGTGGTTGTTCGCTTTGTTCGCCGTGAAAAAAACAAATTCAGCCAAACGACGCGGAGTTGGAAAATAGAGCAAGTCAGTCATAGTAACTATTTAGGTGAATACACTTCACAGCGGTTTAATTTCAACCATCAGACAATTTATTTAAATTCCGATTTATACTAAAAGAGGACAGCAGAACTACCGAAACAGAATTGGACGGACAATACGCACGATCACCCAAATGACTCAATAAACGGAAGAGTAATCAGAGGATTATTTTCCTGATGACTTACATTCAAGAATTCAAATTCTAGAAGAGAAAGTTTTCAAAAAAACAGATCAGTTAGTTAATTTCAGAAAGGAGATTTGATCCATCAAATCGGTAATAGGGGAAACAGCCATGATAACAGTGTGGATTTATCCGTCTGTTAACTTCAAGATCATCGAAGAAGCCAAAATTTGACCACGAGACTTGATTACGACAAGCGGGTTGGGTATAGCGACCATCTTATAAGTATCACGTTGGCTGGTGACGAGTCATAATTTAAAAGCTGCGCAAAGAACTGTTAGATAATGTTGTATTCTTTTCATTTTTAAGGCAACTAAGCCTTTAGTAAGCGGATGACAAATCACACGAGGGTTTTGGTAATGCCATCCATTTTAGTTAATAACAAATAGAATCGAGTAGCTGCGACAAATGAGCGGAATCAGTTATCGAAATCTAACATGCTTAGCACTTGACTTTCAATGTCCGATTACACCGGAACGTGCGTGACGAACTGTCAGCGATAGAATCATTTGACACCTTGACTCAGACACTGAAGATAGAATGTAACCATAGGGAGAAAAAACAGTAAAAGCTGCGCAGATTTCCTTCCTATACTCTAACACTGAAGCGCTTCACAAATGTGTAGCTGCAAAGGTCACAAAGCTTGATACAACAATGGCTTGTAACAAATCATCTTGTCACTATTGTTATACTACTGACGAGTAGCATGTTGGGATTCGTGATCTGTAGTTCAACGAGGATTTATGAGTCGGGTCAGTCAGACCGTTACTGATTTAATTTTTTGTCGGCCAATACCGTTTTCACTTCTCTACTATCCTAGAATTTAGAGGAGGAAGTGATAACTGCGACAGAATTTTGCGTATGGGGCGATCGGGTTGGAAACTGAACGCAGGGCATCAATATTCGTTGAAAAAAGTGGCCCGTAGAAGTCAACATGACACTACTATAAAATGAATCTACTTCTCAGAAACAACATCGCAGCGATTAGAGGAGTTTCAAATAGTTATTTCGATTTTTATGATATTTGAAAAATCGCTACACATGTGCGCCTAGGTACGCACAATAATGCTGTAGATACCTGGAGAACTGGATCCAGAATAACTTGGCCAAGTCCAATGGGATTGATTTCACGTTTACTTTACCATTTCAATTTTTTTAATGGCTTGCAGACCCTTTCAGCCATTAAGAACAAGTCTGTCTCGTTTTTCACTTCTATTCGTTTTCTAATGTTCACACACAACCCCGTAGCGACTAGAATCAAGTATACAATATGCATTCGGTTTATTTGTCCATTACTCCGTTACTGCCGTTAGTCAGGATATATACCCGTACCAGTTTTTGATTGTTGAACTTGGTATTCGGTGCAACCGTTTCGGTTTGAAAGTTTGCTTGATGGCATATAAATTCGAGACTGAGAGGTTCTTATCGACCTTCGAGTGGACATAGGCAGCATGCCATTTTCCGCATTATTTGATAGATGTTGCAAAATAATCTGGAAGTTGTAACCCTAATGAATGAATTAGATTTCTTTCAAATTGGTACATCTTTCTTGCCATAACGTATCTATTTAAACAGAAGTCCATGCATATGCCAGACGCACACGAGACAACATGTAGTGCGCCAATGCAATTGCGCACACTGAACTCCACAAGGGATCTTGCCCTAGTCTTTAGTCAATGTGCTCTCCCAATAGGTTGGTCCGTCACCCAACAAGTAGATTGGTAGTACTGATTACACTGGCCAAGGGTCACAGTAACATGATAGGTAAGCCAACCAGCATTATTTATCGGAATTTTTCGAGGGTCTTGTATGAGGTGCACTTAGGCGGAGGATTGTGGCCTGTGACAAGTATGATATAGAAATCGAGAGTCTAGCTTTTGTACTTACCACGTATCCCATTTTGATTGGGGAAGTACACCTAGGTTTATTACTGTCCATTTTTCAGAACGTTCAAAAATGAACAGCGCGTTGCAAATCAACGACTGGCTGCAAATGAACTAGCAGGAAGTGATAACTTTTGGTCGAAAGTCAACAGCCAGGCAGGTTTTGTTGCACATTAGAGCATCGAGCACTACGGTCGAAAGTAAAACGAAATATGCACTAACATCCAGGATTCGCTCCTAAAATGAAGTGGGTATGGCGACATTTTCTTGCGCTGATTTTTACCAAAAACTTTATTTTAATTTTAGGCGTTTCTAAAGCCAGAGATATCCGTAGATCAGCACGAACAATTAGATCGCGTACTCACCACCAAAACGGAAAACCAGATGAATCGACTCCCATCAGAATTAAGGGGTCAGGATGAGGGAAATTCCGCATGGGAAGTTTGCTTATTGGTCACATGCCGCAGATTTGTACACAGGGTAAGTTGATGCACTAATTTTGACCAGCTATGACAGTTGTGCTCAATGCCGCTTCAATTTTAATGCAGGCACCGCTTCATATGAATATGTATTCATTATGTATCTAAAACATTTATTCTCTATACCATGATTCAGTTCGGCTTAGGATAGTTTTCCGGAGTAAGGCCTTATGATATTGCACCTCCCAACAATTACGAGTAAATGCTGAGCACATCACGATCGCAATTTGATTACCTCGATCACTCCGCCTAACATTACACGTATAGCCAATAGAACAGGAGAGATGAACAAGTATTGCTCACGGCAGGCGCAGTGTGACTATTCTTTAGCATCGGGCGGCCAACCCAAGAAGTGGTTTGACTAGCGGGAGCAAGCAACAGCTTCCCAATCGTTTATCACACTTAAAACAGCTGTAGTATTTTTGCATTATTCTGGGACCAGTTCAAAATATACTTCCTTTCAACACTATCTGGCAAGCATATCTGCTCGCAGCTAATTAGATAACAGACGGGTAATAAATAGATTCTACAATACGCAACTGAAACGGTGACGTATTATTATCATCTGGATTTGCATGCTTCGCTGAAAATGTGCATAATTTTTTATTGCATGTAGCGAGCATTAATGTGGTGGAAAGGATATGCTATATGACCACTAAGCGGTAGTGGGGAACCCTGAGCCGCAACCTTGAGATTTGGAGTGGTATGGAACCATATGAGGTACCAATAAATCATTTGTTCAGGAATGTAATGTGCAAATACACAATGATTTGTAGAGCCAAACTAGTCGTGTTTGAATATTGTCATTCAGTTCAACATGATCTAGCTTTATTTATGTTGACTTCAGTCTTTTAAAACTGAATGTAACTGCTACGACTGGCTTCGCGGGAGGAATACAAACATAAGTAGGAAACTCATCTGGATTTCCAACACACGTCATTCCGTGGTTATTTCCAGTAAACCGCTAAGAGCTATCGGGGTTGGTCGTGTGAGTAATGCACTCAGATCAGATTTACTCACCTAGGAAGCCATGGTTGCACAAGAAAACCTAGGCGCTGACATGGCGATGAATGATCACATAATGAAACGAAATCCTCAAATTCCCAAATGTATCGAAAAACGTCAACATTGTACATTCACATTTGGAGATCCAAACTAAGTAGATACAAGTCCTAATTCTTGAAATTACACTAACTGGCCTGATCAATTGATAATAATACCACACACTGTACATGCAATGTTAAACTTGAGTGTTCACAAATAACATATAGACTAAGATTGGAAAACCCGTTGTTGGAATGGACGCAGTTTTCCCCGGAGAAGTTACCGATCATGTGAGATTTAGGTAAACAGATATACACCTGGTATTAAGTTAGTAGCAGATCTGCAGCCAAGGATTCAGCGTAATTACGCATGAACCATAGAGAAATAAGAAATATGAAGAATTCTCGCATTTCACTCAGAAAAATAAATGTCAGATGATCACAAGGAAAATAATTATTAAGAAAAACCAAATTAAAAAAACATATATGCAGGAAGAAAAATCAAAAAGAGCATGAAAAATTTGCCTTTGAAAAAACGAAAGGAGTAGAGGTTAAAGTCGAACGTCAAGGATGCGTACAAGAAGGAAAGGTGAAAAACGAAAAAAAAATTTGCATAAAAGGAAAAAAAAATTCACATAGCAATCG
>LUCM01010218.1:65967-78895 GCA_008360955.1 Fasciolopsis buskii | reverse complement strand
CCCGATGAATCTAAAGAAAAAGTGGTAGGAGGAGTAACATAAGTTAGTGGGGGAACAAACAGTTGTGTTCGTTAGAAGGTCGCTTTTACAGTTGAGGGAAGGGCTCGAAACGTTCGTGCGAAAACCAGCCATATCCAAGGTCGTATGCGTCGTTGACCATTGTACTACTCGGTCGCCCTGTTCAAAGCAGCTTTTTATTCGAGTATGCATCTCTTGTTCTTTGGCAGCCAACCGCTTTCTGCAAGGCAGCAGAACCATTCCAGACGAGCCTGTGGCCAAGTGATCAGTTCATACCGCTGCTCAGTGGAACACGAAAGGGGGAACGGCCTTGTTTGGTTGGCGGGTCACACTCGTCACGCCGCATAACCATCAGCAGGCTTTTGTGATATTTTTAGGGAGATCACTTGCCAGGCAAAAACGCACCACTCCCTCGATACTGCCGCTGCTTGACAGCGGCTGCTTGACAGCGGCTGCTTGTTCGGTCGGTTTGAGCCTACCTTATTTGCGGCTAACCATCTGGATGGCGACCGCTCCCTTATCCGCAGCCCAGGGACGCGCCCAATAGCGTGCGGCCCTTCCTCGGGAGGACACCAATTTTTAATCTTAGTTTGGTATAGGTTTTCTTATTTCCTGCTTTCATGTCATCTGGTGCGCTGCACGTGTCTTCCTTTCTGTGAGAAGAACGGGAAATAGTGGACGGTACGGTAGACGAAGGTTTGGCATACTCAGCACCTGGCCCAAACAATGAAGTCTACTAATTTTGATACGCTGTTATATTGTGTTCTCCGAACCGGCACTCGGTACTCAAATCTTAACATACACATTGCTCAGTCTGTCATTCCCTGCAATCCTAGCAACGCTGGGCAAACACCGGTGTTCAGAAATCTCCAAGTAACGAACATTTTGGGCACGGAAACTGCATGTATCTCGGTCATACAACAGAACTGAGCGCACCGCGGCGCGGGACACAACGACCTTTCAACTTCAAAGAAATATGAGGTCGGCAAGACAACCGCATTAGCCCATCCTACGCCACTGAATCTTTGGATATACGCGTGCCCACATACCACCGCTCTGCCATCCTTGGTTCAACAGCTGTCTTAGAAGTAGTCTACATGTCAGTTCCTCCTTAGTGAGTATCAGACTCGGGACTACTGACCTAAAGCCCCGTAAATCCCAACCATGGCTCCGAAATCTCTAGTTGCATGGAACCACATATTCTCGGTAGGTTAGATATAGTGACGAACCGAGCAACAGTAAGTTGTCGTTTAACACGAAAGTAGCCGGGAGATCTGGAATTCTAGCCTTTGATTTACTCTGTTTGACTACCGCTTCTTGCTTTTGCAGCATTTTTGTTGTTTGTCAAATGGGCCATGTGTTTCCATATCAAAGGTTAGAGGTTCGAATCCTATCACTGCCGGTGGTGGTATATGACAAATTAGTATCACCCAGTCCAGTACCACGCCTAACTTCTCAAGACCTTATATGGTTCTATGCTGCTGCGAGTTTCTGGGTCTAATTTACTGGTTCTAGCAGTGCTGTAACTCTTCGAGGCTATGGGGTATTCCCCTGCCTCAGCACTAATGCTCCATTCGTGTAACTTATCACACTTTCTGTGAATAACAATAGTAACAGCACTATCTGAAGTAGGATCAAAAAACAGACAGATGCTTCGGAGTCACAAATGGGCGTAGTTCACTTTCATTTTCGATATCCGTTTTCGCCTGCAAGGGGTTTCAAAAACGCTCTAAATAACCCAGTTTACTCTTATCTTTGATTTTTTTTATAGCCAACGAGCAGCGATGGAAGCCACTGAGAAACGATCCTTAAAACCGTTTGATACTGTGGTAAATTTCAACGAGGACTTCCATTCCGGTAAGATGACTCATACTCGTTATCGGATTTCTAGTCTCTGGTGTCTCAGGAAAAATCATTCCTTCGTCCGTGTCCACGGTTTCTGGTGACTCATTGAAGAAAACAGAAGTGGAAAAACACATGAACCGGAGAACGAGGACTGTTCCTACAGTTTTAAAAACGCCACCAAATATTCACAGTTTGAATCGCCGAAGCCGATCAAAGACAAGGAGTGAGCCCAGAAAAGTTATTGGCCGAATATGTGTACCAAATGATCAGATGAATGTACAGACTTGCACCCACTACCGGTTACCTGTAAGTGGATCCTGTCTGCCTCCATCAACACAGCTGCGATCCTACTCGCCTCCGGAAAGGGAATACCCAAAACCCACCAAACCGCCATTAGAACACACCAAGCTAACTGTGAATAATCCTTTGACGGGGCATTCCAGCGAAGACTCTACGACTATGGTTGTCAACCTTAAGCCTCAATTTTTACGAATGGCTAGTAGAGTTTATAGTGTTGTTGATCGTTCGTCGTTTAATATTGCAAAAGTAAAAGGGGCTTCAAGTGGTGTGACAGGTACTTCGATGCAGTTGACTGTGCCTGAGGCGAACGAATGCTCAATTCCGACAGTTAATGGATCCTTAAGCGAAAAACAGGCGTCCATTGTAGGCCGGGCTTATTCTTGTGAGGACTTATCGAACCGTATAACATTTTTGTCCCAAGTGAGTAACAATGAACCGATCGTACGTACACAATCTATTAATATGGACAGAGAAATAGAGAGTGCAGTGCCAAACGTAAACATTGTGGCCCACGAAGCGGAATTAAAGGTACTTCGCGAACAACTCGACAAACGCTCGTTAAAAAAGGAGAAAATGTCACAGGAACTGGTCAGCGCAAAACGACAAGAATATACCGTGAAATCATATTTGAACGAACCAGCTCACGCGGAATCAGTAAGTGAGGATACATTCCAAAAGTTCAAGAACCAGATCAGTGAGCTGTATGCGGACTTGGAGTCCCTGCGTTGTGCGCACACACAGGCTCTTGATAAACAGGCTGATCTACAGGAGGAAGTTTGTACTCTTCGTCGATCACGCGACTGGTACTCTGAGCAGTTGAAATCCGCACAATGCAGCCAGAAAAAGTTATTTTGTGAGAACGAGAAATTGCAGGCCTTGTCGAAAGAGTTGGGGGAACACAATCACCGACTCACACATGAGAACAACTGTCTTCAAGCTAAGTTGGCCTGCGCCCAGGCGGCATCTGCGACTGCAAAGCGAAATCTCTCAGCACAGTTAGACGCTGTTCGAGTCGATATGATAGAGCGTGAGGCTCTCTTCGAAAGATTTGCGACGGAACGCGCCTCGTTAGAGAAATTAAATTCAGAACGCGCTGGCCAAGTGAGTGCCCTACAGTCTAAAGTTGCAAATTTACAAAAAGAACTGGAATTCGCTGAGGAACGATTCGCGCGTCAGGGCGCTAGATTGAAAGATTTGGAAAATTATATCTCTTCCTCTGACTTGAAGCAAACGGAACTTCAGGAGAAACTGTCAGCGATTGAGCGTAATCAAGTCATTGGTGTTCATGAAGCAACTGAACATTTATCAAGCTATTCGGTAACTGTTGAAAGCATCGAAAATCTTCGGCGGTTATGCAGTGAAAAGGATGAAACTCTTGCAGTCGTTGCTGAGGAAAAAGCATCACTGGAATTTGAACTAATTGCCGCCCGTCGCGAAAAACAGACATTAAACGAATATCTTGATCAGTTGAAGGATAGCCTGGCTCGCATTGAGGAGAGCTTTGATCGAACTCGATCAGAATGCGAGTCGAAGCAGATTCAGTTACTAAACCTGACTTATCAACGAGATGCACTGGAAAAGCAAATCGCAGAGTGGAAAGAACAAGAGAGGTTAGCGACTGAGTTGCTGCGCGAGAGACCCAAATTAGTCAGTGAGGTTGGGTGGCATTATGAAGCTTCAGGCTGTGAAACTCATAGGACAATTGATGTGGCGGTACAAACAGAAATAAACCCGAATTGTTTTCAGGATTTGTCTGGTCACATGCCCTATATTCACTCCAAACCGGCGGTCGTCAAAGCTCCGGACAATTGTATTGTGCCCAATTCTTTAGGACTTCTAAATTCTGACCCATCACTTGCGGAATATGAACTGTTTCCCACGGAAAGCATCAGTAACGCCACAGAAGGAACCGATCATTCTAATTTCTTGGTTCCCGCTGAGAAATATGAACAACTGGCACCTCAGGAGAACATTCCTCAGGCGCAAGTGGACAGTGTAACAGAGAAACCACATATAGTCTACCAGAGCGTTTACAATGCAAAGTCTGAAGTGATATCGGAACCATCTCACTCTGTAGGTGTTGTTTGCCAGTCACAGCTAAGTGGTGCATCAGAGGCGGTTCTTTCATTGGAGCAGTCATCAACTATTTACACGCCTTATGATGGTCATCAGTGCCGAGGGGAATTCTGCAATGTCTGCGCTGAAAAGTCTCTGCATGGCATCAGCTTATGTCCTCTGTTTCATCCTCTGATTCCCGGTAGTCCAAGGCGTGATGACTTTTCAACGGAAAGGACAGTCATTTCAGAAGTATCTTCAAATTGCGCCCCGTCAGGGGCAACCTGGTTTAGTGGCTTTGGAATTAACGACGTTGCTAGAAGAGAAACAGGTATCGAAGAAATGGAATCAACGATGCAGTCCCCAGTAGAACGCAAGTGTTTCACGAAAGTTGCAACCCATCTGTTGGCTAGTCCCCACGATAATCGTCAGCAGAAACCTATTTCATATCGGAATGATCCAGGAGAATCTAGGATTCCTGAGACCGTTCGGTCTCCCTTATGTAAAGTAACTTTTACTGAATCAACAGAATGTAGGAATTCCGGAGATTCTAACCGTTTAGAACCACCGCTGACCACAACATCAAACGGTCAGTGGAGCATTTGTTCAATCAAGTCTTCTTTAGGACGTACACACTTGTCTTCACTGAATGCGTTCGAGCCCCAGTTGAGTTCATCCCCCAGTGAGATCATTCTAGACGATGGCCTATCTAAAGTGAAAGCGTGCAATTCTATCTCTGTTGAACCAAACAACGCCATTCGAAAGTTGACTGAAGCAGCTGGTGATACGTCACTGATGCCCGGTCAGAACATAAATAACGAAACTGACATCCACAAAACTGTTAACTCATGTGTAATACGCATTCCCGATTGCGAAAGCCCACAGGACGGTGTCTCACAATGTCTAACAGAAGCACAGCGCAATGCGAAATTGATTGAGTTAATCGACAGAGAGCCGTTGTTTAACGCTCATATACAACAGAAGGAATTCGTAGAGCCACACACCGTCTCAGTGCACAAAAGTAAACTTAGTAGTGAGCCGATTAGCCAGATTCGTTTGGAAAACCTGAAGTATGCCGGAGCAAAGGCAAGTAACAATTTAATTGATCCAGGAGTTGATGAGGTGCATTATCGTACGATGGTCGAGTTAGATGTCACAAAAACGAAGCTGAATGAGTTACAGTCAGAATTGGAGTGTCTTCGAGACGAGGCGAAAACGCTACGCCAGGAGTCTGCCGCATTACGCATGTGCCAGAGGGCCCGTGCATCAGCACATACGAATGAACTAGAAGCACTTCGATCAATCATTAAGGTAAGTAATGCCATTTAATTTCTGTATATTGCTTATCCCATTAATAAACGTGAGAAAATTGTGCTTATACAAAAGGGTGTTTTATGCCAATGCAAACTGTCACTACCGTATTTATTTATTCTTACAGCTCGTTTTGCGAAGGCAATGCTGTAATTTCCTTTTAATCTGGATCAGTCCTCGATTCCCAGAGATAACATTGGTGAGGTGCAAATCGCGGTACAAAATATGTGGCCTGATTAAATCTGTGAGCATTATTTCAGTGAGCTCTTCTAGGTGTGATGTTTTGAACAAGAGACTGATGCGAAATTATTCGCGAACGGCGGCTTGTTTCTGTGTGAATTCAAATGGCTGACTGGGTTCTATAACATTCCATTTACAACTTCGAATTCGACCGCCTGCCTCCAATTGTCTCTGCGTGGTCAAGGGCGGGTGTCTGAGGCTCCCAGTTGGTGATTCGCCCTGAATGCCTCTAAACGTGCTCCCAAATGGACGCACGTCTAAAGTACCCTCTGCTGATAAAGTCCTATGCACCGCCTTCTCGTGGCGGTGTCCCTACTAAATTGCGAGGGCAAAAGTGAATCCCGTTTTCCAAACGAACCACGAGGAAGGTATGAAGCATACTCACCGGCACATGTTGCGAAGGGGTGTACTGAGCACGCAGCAAGTTTAGCCTCATCAGAAGGGTGTATGAACTGAGCAACCGATCACCGGTCTCCAGTGGGTCACGTCACTCGCATATCGTCCTACTTCCTTGTAGTTTAGATCATTGGGTCAAAGGCCTCGGCTATGGTCCCTTAAGTCAACTCTCTACTTCGGCTTGGAAAACCGGGTAGTGTGCAGTCCATAGAGGAACCATGGATTCCGATGGGTCACCGAGGAAGTGGAGGGCAGACGAGCTACCATATACAGCGAACTGTAAACGTTATTTCATCTTTTCTGTTTCTCAATGGTTGTTTTCGTCCCTCGCCATGGTTCCGGTGGCACGTGATCTGCGTTCAATTATGTACATATATATATATATATACATACATATGTGTAGAAACCGGAAGTAGTATCTGGATGCGTAAACAAAATTTGCCCGGGAGCACACGACTGGTTTCGCGGTTATTGTCGCTCGTCAGGTATGCGTACCCGATGCTCTCTTGTCAAAACATCCACGTAATTGTATACTCTGAATTGATAATTCTCACCAGAATCGAATCTGTGGCATCAGCAGTGTGCATGGAAGCTTTTCGTCGAAGAGTCCACAGAAGAACCACATTAGAAAGGGACCGATACGGAAGGTAACAGGCTTGGTCTCAGCCCTTGCTCCTGCTCATTAAAACAGTGGATCATCCAAAATGTTGGCGAGTCTGATGAATCAAAATAACCATCTCCGACTTTAAGTGTACACGAGATACGACGGGATCCACGACGCAGTGCAGCAACAAGCCTCAAGATGGCTCGTGGAGACCGGTGGGTCAAAGCAGTCAAATGAGTGGAGTTTAGCGCTACCTCAGAAAACAATCAAAGAGTGTTTGGATTTATATGCAACATCGGTGGGCGATGAACTTCGGTTAGTGTAGCGATATGCGATGGAAATGGAGAGCTTACTCTTGGCACATCAAAAGCTCCGCCGTTGAGCCGGATTCTTCTATGATAAGTTTACAGAGCTGCGTGCGAGTGTAGTTGCTCCGACGATAACGACTATCCTTGAATTACCTCAATCAACGTAAACTGAATTCTCCCTATCTTTAAAGCACTTTTGATGTGCATTCGTGACTTATTTTACTCGCGTAAGAAGTAGCAGAATAGACAGTAAAAGGAAAGCTGGGCTCGTTTTTCGAAAGCTTTTCTTTTAGGAATGCTTTTTTCCTCAAATCTCTTGTGGAACTGGCCTCATTCAATATGCGACCACTGATACATGTAGAGCAACGGCTGTGTACAGCCTATGCATTGGAGCCATCGATGTGTCTAATTCAAGAGATTCGTATCTAAGACTCCAGTAGTTATCCGATTGACGTCCCCATCGGGTCTTTCCATAAATTTTCATCTACCTCTTTCTGGTGACCCTGAGGCTGCTGCTGCTGGTTTCGCTAACGTTGGTATCGCTCTTTATGATAGGGTTGACGCTGCTCTACTTGACTGGATTCCATTCGACAGGCGACTATGCGCAGTGAGACCTAGGATTTTGTGCAAAGTAAACAGCCGTCGTTCTAGTAGACCCAACTCGTTTGTCGTTTTAGCGTACGCGCCAACGGATTGCAGCCAGATACAGTCAAGGATACTCTCTAGCAAAAGCTGCACGACCTCTTACTCAGCAAGGCGGAGTGACACCGCGATTTTGGCTGTCCTCGAATAAGGCGCACCTAGGAGGCTTCTTTAGTCCCGAACCCTGTCGTCCCGAAAACGGGGAACGGTTGTTCGCTTTGTTTTCGGGCTATTTGTTTTTCGCCAGTACGAGCTTCAGATTTTTTCAACCACCGGTACGCCACCCGGCGCCTGCCCTCTTTGAGTCAGCGGTGGGCCCAAATCGACCATATCGCTACTTTAGCTACCGGCGGTGGTCAAGCGGATAAGATCGTGACGTTTGGACGTGAAGGTCGCGGGTTCGAATCCTCCCACTAACGGCCAACTTCCCCACTTGGCAGCTCTCTGTTGGGCGCGGGCCCCTTCCTGAAAAATGATGCACATTGTTATTCAATTAATAAAGGAAGTAAAATAGATGAAAGGTAAAATTGCGGATCTGTATACAAGACTACAGGTCCTACTGAGGCACTCCCCTCAACTCCGACCATGCGCTAGTATGCACTCAAATATCCATGTATTTTGGTGAGCACTCAAAACCAACGATGGCAGCATCAGTTAGATTGCGATAAGTTAGCTGATCGGACTTGCCCATCAAAGTTTCAAAGCACTGGCTGGAAATCTAGGATTGTCCTACCTCAAAACATCAATGAGCCCTGGTCGCTTATCAGGAATGCCTTGCATTCTGCTGGTTTAGTGAGTTGTGGCCTGTCCTTGGATCTCTGTTGAGTCTCTGCGCTTACTTGATGAACCCCAGTCCATCCGCCCGGTAGCGAGCATAATGAAGCATGGTTCGTAACGAGACGTGAACTCAACGGAAGCTTGCGTAGGGATCGTGAGATCTGGTGGTCTCAATGGGTTTGCAAATGGAACGTGCTGTTGCCATGGGAAATTCCCGCAAGCTGTCTCACCCCATCCGAGCTACCGGTGGGGAAGCGTTAGGTGTGAGCGAAACGATCTGTGAAGTTGACGGTTTGCTTATCCCCAACCTGCGCGGAGCCGTTTCAGGCTCAGTCTATTTATTCTTCAGCATCAGCGCTTCCCGCGGCTATTCCGGCCAGCGTCCTGCGGTCCGTTTCAAGAGATTAACGAACGGAGGCGGAGATCTTTTTGAAATTTCGAATCTTAGGTCCCTATAAAGCCTTGTACTCCGCCAATGCTTCCGCAGTTTTGTTTAATCATAGAAAAATCGAACCAATCTGGTACCCCGTGAATTTCCTTTCTTCGTTGGGAGAGTCAGTTATTATCCCCGTCTTGCGTATTGACTACGGTAGCCATAAGAGTTTTAAGCTAATCCCGATAGCGTCATACCCGCTTTTGTTTTTCATTTTTCGCAGGTTGTACAGCGCGCGTGATGGGCTAACTCTTGAAGAAACAGGCTGGGTTTCGCGGTGGTCGTGGATGCATCGATCAACTCTTCACCCTTTGACAGCCGTTAGAGCATCGTTTTGCTTCCCAAAGGCCAACGACCAGCGTACTCTTGGACACTCACGCAGCCCTTGACTCTGTTGTTGGATCTGCACTATGGCACTGGCTGTTAAGGCATGGGGAACCCGACAATTGTGTCGGTCCTCAGGGTTCTACCATCATACTTCAGGTTGGATTAAAGCATGTCGTCTCTAGTGGTGTATGGCAAGCATGTCCTGTACACCTGTTTTATTTTCAACTTTGTCATCTGGTCTTTGCGACAGTGGAGTTGAACTCTACCCAGGGAACAGTTTTGGGTCTAGAGTATACCGATAATATCACCTTGCTGCGTGACGAAACACAGGCAATTCAAATCCCATTGGAGCAATTGGCGACAGAAGTTTCCAGGAGCGCCATGTACTTGGCACGTTCAGAAAGCAGTGCTTCTTTAAGACTGAGAGGAGCCTGTGCCTGCACTCACCTTTTTTGGTTATCCGTTAGAGGTAGTCAGTAGTTTCAAGTACCTCGGGAATCTGATCACACCTGGCGGGTGTTGGAAATGTGGTCACATCTTTAACTGCGAAAGCCACACCTGCCTTTGCGAACCCGTGACACTTGTGGCACTATCATGACATCCTTCCTTCCATCGAGCGAAGGATGTACAAAGCCACAGTTCGTAGTGTTCTACTTTGGGGTTGCGGGACCTAGCCTATCGGTGCCGAGGATGCCCGGCGACTTTCTTTTTTGACCTCCGATGTCTGCAAAGCATTTGCTCGAGCCTGGTGGGTATATCGAGTTAGGACGAGGTGCATCATCGTTTGTCGGGTGCTCACAGTCAACCTTTGACTGAGGTAACCGCTCCACATCACCTTCGGTGGCTTGGACACATTGCGAATGTCTGCCAATCGTTTACCTTTCTGGGCTCTTTTTGCACGTGATGGGCAGTGCTAAAAGAAGTGACACGGTGATCAAACTATGACTTGGCGTAGGGGTTTGAAGAAGCTAGCTTCGGTTTTGACCTTCGCTCCTGATTCCCGCATTCCTGGTTGGGGCCGAAGAGCTGAGGATTGTTGTTCAATAGACGCTGAGGGACGCGGTTCAGAACCGAAGTCAGTGGCACGAATGTTGTGTCCTGTCTGTAGAACGTATTCCTCTTAAAAAAATTCGGAAACAACGAAAAAATCATGTGTATGGTAAAAACACGCGCACACAAACAATTGGTTCGTTGCGGTTTATTGTTTTTCCCGCTCCTGTTATTTGTCCATCTTCTGTGAATTTCGATTTGCATGTTGTCCCGTTGGCCCCATGGTCGTTTTCAAGCTGCTGTATAATGTTTTGTCAGTATTCGCCATGCATCCTTCTAGAATATTATCGAGTCGCATTCAATAATCTTCGTCATGATTGGAGAAAAAAACTTCTGTCGTAAAACTTTATATCAATAAAAGTAACTTAACGTGTGCTTTCGGAACAGATTGGTTTCCTCCATGAAGGACATGCCGTTGGCATGATTCTTCTGTTTTCATATAATGTTAACGACGACGTTGTTTAATTTAAAATGCTGGAAAAGCCTTAGTACATGAAATGAATAGTACGTTCGATTTATTTCATGCCCTCTCAGTAGTACTCCCACCAGGCAAATAGGAATTATGACATCAACGGATTTGAAAATCTATGTTGGTAGTAGCTCGGGTTATTGGTTTTCGTGGCGTTCTGATCTCTGAGTTCTGCATTTCGGTCGCACATGTTTCATCACTAATCGAGGTGACATCGTCAGTGCATTTGTGTTTGTGTAATGCACCAGGAGTGTTGGGGATTCCAACCGCTAAACACTAAAACGATTAGGGTCCTAGGTCAATGCCTTTGGTTCAAACAAAACTTGTCGTCGTAGCAGCGGGAAGCAGCTATATGTAACCCGTCTGCTGGGTGTATTATTCTATTCGTTTTTCCAATTAAGTTGCCAGCTGAAATCAACGTCCACCTGGAGGACCGCGGGACTACTTTGTCAAGCATCCATTCATTGGGCCTCCATTCTTGGTTGAATCTTCGGCTCGGGTTAAGCCATCATGTTTAGCTCGTTGTGTCGCGGGAGCGCCGAAGCTGTCACACCATACCGCACTGTAGTAGGTGTCCATATATAGAGCTCTTCGACATACATTGTTCTTCGAGTCGGGGCGCATCTGGAAGACAGGCTGAGGTGAACCAATCTATGATATGGTCAAAAACCGTGAAAATCCTAACGAGGCTCCTGTGAAAACTGAGAACGCTCTTGTTCTTGCAATAATTTTCGAGACACAAAGGATTACTCAGTCGAGAACCAGATAATTTGTGACACGAGAATCACCAAAATCCGCAATTCCGGGATGAAATGTCGGGGTAGGCCATCACTCTTTGGTTCCTTGCCCTGTCAGTGCCATAGCGTCTTTTGCCTCTAGAATGCTATGCATTTTACAGTCCCTTGTAGATCACTCCAAGTACTTGCTGGTCTTCCATGCGGTCGATGCAGTGACCAGTCGTGTCAGGGTGTAGTGACAAGCAGGCATGATACATAATGTGGGTAAATGACACGAATATCAGTAGAGCGCTTTTTCTCCTTGTTCTTTTGTTACTTTATTCAGCTTTCCAAACGTAAAATCCTGGAAATTGTTTTTTCCACTGCGTATCTGAATTCCGATCCCAAAGTTGTATTTGATGTGTCCTTGTTCATTGTCCTTACCAGGGTTTAAAATAAACTGTCAGATGCGTTGGTTCCATTCTCCATGGGATTTTATGGTGTGCTAATCAGAAATGATATTTCGGATGAGTCTCGCGAATTCCGCGCTAATTAGAGCGTTTTTAGATTGAATCTTCGTTGATGTAACAAACCAGAGCTCGGACTTCTCCCACAAGACGCGTTTTATGAACCTTAGCTCATCCTGCACGCATCAGTGTTGTGTTGCCGAGTTTGGTTGATCTGTGCACACACTCAAGCACAAGATGCAAACACTAGCGTCGCACGATAACACAGGAGCACACAGCCTGTGGTCTAATAGGACACGAACACACACTGAGGGTTGGAGACACAACAGTTCGGGTTCAAGTCTCTAAGTCCCGTAGTTGCAGAACTACTGTTATGGTCGGTGACCATTCTGGGGTTTTTGGTGGCGCAGATTTTACTTCTGCTATTAGTTTTCCAAAGGAACTTGCCCTTTTCTCAACATTTCAACACTGGCGTTATTTTAAATACTGCGCAGTTAAAAATTTTTGAGTCCGCGAAAAGATTCGTCAAACCTCGTTCCGTTCCACATATCGACCAAGGCCACTCAACAAAACTATAAACGCGCGGCAGCATCCTGTGTTCGTCTTCTCTCTTTCGCCAGCGGGCTGGGCTAGCTGTTCGTATTTCGCGCCGCTTTCTGTTCCGTCCGGCTGCTCATTCAAGGGAGCAGCAGATCCGTTCCATTCGTTGTGCGACTACGGGCCTTGAATCTTAAGCCCGGACGTTTTGTGTCTCCAACCTGTGTATTCGTGTCCTACTAGACCAAAGGCTGTGTGCTCGCTCCTGTGATATCGTGCACCGCGAGTACTTGTGTCTTGTGTTTCAGTGTGTGCATAGACCAACCAAACTCGGCAACAACAAATCTGGCGACGGGGATTTTCGAACTCAACGCAATCAGCCGGTAACCACAATGGATGCGGACATGAAAAAAATGTTCCAGATCCAGCTCAA
>LUCM01010218.1:45429-65660 GCA_008360955.1 Fasciolopsis buskii | reverse complement strand
TATCAATGTCTGAAACTCGTCAAACGGGACGTGGACGACCTGGTAACATACGCAGGAATTGTTAACCGCGAGTGTGGCAGGTTCAAACTGGGTGCATTGACAGAAGACCAATTCCGGTGTCTGATTTTCATTTGTGGGCTTCAGTCCCCAAGCCATTTAGACTTGCGCACCCGTCTTTTGGCCAAAATCGAACAGCAACCAGACACAACTTTGGAACAACTCGTAGACGAGTGTGAACATTTATCTAATCTGAAACATGACGCGGCCATGATTCAACGACATGAAAGGTCCTACAACAGTGTGAACGCTGTTAAGGCTGTAAATATGCCCACGCCAGCTCGGAGGTCACATACACGTCGACAGTTCAAGTCGCCCAAGCCCCCCTCTCCTTGCAGGTACTGTGGAGCCTGGCACTTTCACAAATTCTGTCCGTTCCGCACCAACCAATGCAAACAATGTCTTCGTGTTGGTCACAAGGAAGGTTTCAGCCAAACCAAGAAGTTTCCACAACCGGTTCGTTTCAGCCCAGGCAAGCCAAAGCCAACTAACCACCTCGCGAACGTTCACTCATTCGGCCTTGTGGCTGCCTGTCGATTAAAGGCAGCCGAACGCAGAAAGTTTATCACAATCAACATAAACAATCATCCAGTCCGCCTTCAAGTGGACACTGCGTCAGACATCAGTCATATCCAACTCAGCTTGGCACGACATTGGTCAACCACCTATCTAACCCACTTCAATCACGGCTACAATTGCCTGTGGCGGTGCTTTGGAGTTAGCCGGACAGCTCCAATGTATTGTCAAATACAACGACAAACTGATATCGTCGCTGTGCTATATGGCAAAATCCCATATCGAATTGCTCGGCGCTAACTGGCTGGAGGAATTAGGCCTCAGCGACTCGCCAATTGGCACATTCTGCAATCGCGTTCAGAAGTCCCAGCTGTACACAAACACACTGGTGAACTGTTTCCCTCAGTTTTTGAAGAAGGCACTGGTCGCTGCACCAAGTTCCAAGCTACACTGCAACTGAAAAAGACAGTCTGTTTTCCGCCCCAAACGCCCGGTGCCGTATGCAACTCTACACCTGTTGGACCAGGAGCTAAAGCATCTGGAGGACCTGGGGATCTTGGTCCCCGTAACATTTTCCGAATGGGCGGTAGCCATTGTTGTCGTGAGAAAAGCAAACAGCGGTATACGCCTTTGTGTTGACTGTTCCACCGGACTGAATGCTGCACTAGACGACGACTGTTATCCGCTACCGATACCGGAAGACATATTCACTAATCTCCATGGCGGCATCTGTTTCGCAAAGCTGGATCTAGCCGAAGCTTACTTCCAGATAGAAGTGGCCCCTGAATCGCGAAAGCTGCTGCCAATTGATACGCATCGTGGCCTGTATCAATACACCCGGTTGGCATTCCGCGTAAGGACTGCCCCGGCTATCTTCAAACGTGTGATGGACACCATGCTGTCGGGCCTGCCGGGAGTGTCAGCATATCTCGACGACATCATAGTTACGGAAAACTCCGCAGATAGCTTGTACGACCGCCTAACGACGGTTCTTCATCGCATAAGCGATTTTGGTCTACGCCTGCGAAAAGATTGTCAATTTTTTATGAAAAGAATCAAGTACCTGGGGTTCATCTTCGACGCGGACGGCCGTCACCCTGACCCAGAGACTATCAAGGCAATTCAGCAAATGCCCGCTCCAAAGGACATTTCGTTTCTCCTGGCATTTCTTGGCATAATCAGCTATTATAGCGCTTTTCTCCCGGACTTCCATCGCGTACGCAGTCCGCTCAACAGTCTGCTACAAAAGGACAGACCTGGTGCTGACCACACCAGTGTCAATCGGCCGTCGATGAACTGAAAACGATGTTGGCATCGGATGTACTTTTGACTCACTAAAACCCCAGCCTGCTGATACTTGTAGCTGCTGACGCACCAAACTATGGAACTGGAGCGGTCATTTCTCACACGTTTCCCAACGGAGCTTAGAAGGCTGTGGCTCATGCGTCCCGAATGTTGACTTAAGCAGAGAGGAACTACGGTCAAATTGAAAAAGAAGTGCTTGCGCTAGTGTTCGCGATAAAAAAATTCATCAGTTCCCCCACGGCTGACACTTCATCCTGCTAAGCGATCACTAGCCGCTCCTATCCATTTTTGGATCAAAGAAGGGCATCTCGATATTCGCCGCCAGTTGCCTACAGAGGTCGGAATCCATCCTCATCAGATACAGCTTTGACATCAAGTTCTGCAAAACCACAGCTTTGGGCCAAGTAGATGGGTCATCCTGCCTCATTAACAATCACCCAACGGAGGACAAAGACAGCGTCATAGCCGCTGTGAGTTATTGCATCTCTACTGAAGTAGTGAATCTCTGTTGTTCAAGGCTGCTTAATGACGTCTCACCGGATAGTCGTGCCCAGGACACTGCGACCGAGACTCTTGCGGCGGTTCCATACGGACCATCCAGGTGTAAGCAGGATGAAGGCCATCGTCCTCAGCTATGCCTACTAGCCAAGAATGGATGAGGATATCATGAGTACGGTGCGCAAATGCTCAAAGTGCCAGGAAGGAGTCAAAATTCCATCAAACCAGACGAATGTGTCATGGCCGGCCCCCAAACAGCCGTGGTCCAGGCTACATATCGATTTTGCCGGGCCTGTTAAAGGCATCCATTATTTGATACTTGCCGATGCCTTATCAAAATGGCCGGAAGTAATTCCAATAAACCCCGCCACATCCTCCAGCACCATCACAGCTTTATGACGCTTGTAATCCCAATGCGGGGTGCCCGATCAAATAGTGTCGGATAATGGATCTCAGTTCACCTGCGCGCTGTTCCGCGACTTCTGCCAGCAAAATCATGTGCAGCACACTCTCACCTCCTTACCATCCCCAGTCAAACGGTCAGGCAGAGAGATCCGTCGACACTTTCAGGCGAGCGTTACTCAAATCACGAGTGAAGGGAACAACGGAGGAAGCTCTGCAACAATTTCTGTTCGTGTGCCGCACAACTCCAAACCAAAGTACACCAGGAGAAATGGGCCGAAAGTTGAGAACCACCCACAGTTCTTTATTGCCGAGGTCGCCAAATTATCCCACCGTGCCGAAAGTAGACCTGGCCGAAGGTTCTTTGGTATACGTCAACGATTTCAGACCCGGTCATCCAGGCTGGACGGAGGGAGTTATTCAACGCAAGAAAGGATCCCGGTTGTATGAGGTCGCTGTGACAGCCGGTGCTTAGATCATACACAAAAACCAAACAAGGAAACGCTACGCCGACTCCCCAGTGGACACTGGCACGGAACAGAAAGCGGCGCGAAATACGAACAGCTAGCCCAGCCCGCTGGCGAAAGAGAGAAGACGAACACAGGATGCTGCCGCGCGTTTATAGTTTTGTTGAGTGGCCTTGGTCGATATGTGGAACGGAACGAGGTTTGACGAATCTTTTCGCGGACTCAAAAATTTTTAACTGCGCAGTATTTAAAATAACGCCAGTGTTGAAATGTTGAGAAAAGGGCAAGTTCCTTTGGAAAACTAATAGCAGAAGTAAAATCTGCGCCACCAAAAACCCCAGAATGGTCACTAACCATAACAATCAGCAAAAGTAATTTTGTTGCTTGCCGCCACTTAAATCTTCGATTTTGAAATAGTACTGTATTCGGGTTTTGCATTCGTCCTGCATTGTCCGTATAATTGAATAGAAATAAAACGTTTTTGGTTGCTGTCGAACTCAAATTTTCGGCCTCAGTCTTCAGGTGTGCTGCTGGTAAAACTTTTGGGTCAGGTAGTTTTCCATATTTTACCCGTATAGTGTGGAATTTCATTGCAAATAAATTCACACGTCCACACCATCACATTGTGGTTGTTTCCTAGCAATAGTAAAGAACGATATAGTTCTCGTAAATGCAGTGCATCGGGGCTTATTTTGTTGACTTTCTCGGTAAGAATGTATTTTGCTATTCAAATTTATCTTCCGTTGGCCTTATTTTATCCCGGCACAGACTACAACGGATCATTTAGCCGTGTTGTCCATTTCCTTGAAAAATGCGAACGAGGAGAAAATTCGATTACAAAAAGAGCTGGCTTACATCAAAGGGAGTGTTCGAGCCCAGCTAGAAAACTATCGGCTTTTTAGTCCTACGAAACCGGCCGATTCAGTGCAATCACTGGGAACTGAGCTAAATGCAGAATCTGTAGCCGACATTTTGTCATCCATCGGCTTCGATGTACACCAACTGGAGGCTCTTATTGGCGATAACATTGAATTGCCTGACTTCAAAAGCAAGTAAGTGCTCTTTCCTAAAGTTTGAGTACCCTCGGTCTCTCGTCGCTTCCTCTCGATCTTCCGTTTGCTTACCGAGATTTGATGAACACATCTGTTGTTATCCATTGTTTTATTTCCCATTCCACAGATCTCTTGCCGGATTGAATAAATGTTTTGACGCTCTGCAGGCAGAGATTTCAACTTTGGAGGATGAGATCGTTCATCATGCTATGGTTGTGCAGAGTTCTGTAAATGCATCCCTGTAAGTTAACCATACTTTGGCCTACTTATAGTCACCCCAACAGCGGGTCATTTATCATTAGTTACTTCCTTAGTTCAATTTGTTCGCTGCTGATTGGCTGTCCGGTCGGATTGTAAGCCATCTGTTTTGTCAGTTCTACACCTTTACATGCGATGTCCAACGAATGGAAATTAACCAATCTGTTGATTCACACAGTTTTCTTTTATGCTTACAGTCCTAGTACGAATAACTACAACAGTCTAGTTTTTGCTAGGATGATCTTTACTGTTTTTGGAAAAAGGGTTCTTGTGCACAAATGATATCATATAAAACTGTTCGAATAGCTGTTTTCGGTGAACCAACGTCCGATTTTCTTTTAAGTAAGACATTTATACATGCACTTATTCGAGACTTAGTAGACAAAAGGTTGCCTCCCTAATGAGTTTTTTTTCGTTCACTCCGTGATCTAGCGTAAGGAAATCAAGAGAAAGCGTTTATTTACTGGAAACTCCTATCTTTTTATAGTTAAACTTGGTGTGGGTCTAACTCGGAGTAGTTTAATACGTGCGACCATGGTAACGCTGTCTAAACCAGTCGGGTGTACAGGTAACTTGCATATACAGAGGAAGACTTGGCAATTTACCCTCAGTTGTCACAGAAGCTGACTAAATCGCTTTGCCAAGAAAAATCATTCTTTTACTCACTGTTGCAACCGAATTTTGCCGCAGTTGATAAACCAAAGGTGGTTCTTTAGTAGTCGAGAAATTCTGTTAAATAAGGTTTCTTGTTACTGGCGATAAACATTAAAACTTCCAGCAAGGGGAATTTCCGATTAGCTTCAAGGAGATCGCCGAATTGCCGGTCTTTTGGCCGCGCTTCTTTAAACCGTCACATCGTGCCGGTAAGAACACGAGAAGGAGCTAACGCAAGTGATCTTTCTTGCTTCTTTATCAGATTATAACGCTAGCAGACTTTTGAATTTTCCGTTATGCCATGTCCAATTCCTTGAAGCGAAAAACCCCAGCCATTTTCACAGTATTTTACAAGAAAACTTCAACAACAGCAAAATTTTGGAGACGAAAAATCCATCAAGTGAAACAATGAAAATCTTGTTTTTTACGATCTTTGAAAGGTTTTCCGGAAACAGTTGTTCATAGAGGCACAAGCATAATAATAACTAAGTTTCTAACAGGACGGCTAAAGGTGTGAAAAAATCAACGTCTCGGTCACCACCGTCATCCTTCCCCAAGTCGATTTTTCCTCATAGGCAATATATCTTTGTAAACTGCTGAACAGACGCACGGAGTTACGACAGAAAGATAACGGAAAACCCACTGGCGTTTCTGCACCAAAAACTCATCGCCACAACCACTTGCAGGAGAGTAAAACCATTGTTTTGATTGCTAGCATGCGGGGTGCGCTTCTTGATGTAAGGAAATTACCATATGAAATTAGCACACCGTTTGCACCTTCGATTACGACTGACAGGTATATCAACTTCATCTCAAACTGTGCAATGCGAAGTAGGTGAATTTTTCGAGTAACTTCACTTTGTTACCATCTTGTTTTTTTATTCACTTCAGAAGACCCGATAGTAAGACAACGCACGTGTCTGAGGGGACCGAAAAATTCTGTGATCGGGAACTTTGAAAACAAAACTTGTTCCTTGTTGGTTCGCGTCAGTTTCATTTGCACGCTGTGATGATTGTTTGCCCCATATTACCTTACAGGAAACACAAACTGTATTTGGAAAATCATTGCTTTTAAGTTTAGATTTTCCACGGAACCGCGGTTCCTTCTGAGTAATCTCCCTCTACTTGAGTACATTATACTATTCCGGTTTGTTCTTTCACCTTCATTCACTCGTTCGTTCGCATATATAACTTTTAACAAAAGCATGCAAAGCCTACACTCACCAAGTCACGTTATTTCTTTTCCTATCCCTGTTATCTTATGTTTTCCCTGTTGTTGATTTTTGTCTACCCTTTGTCTTTCTCCGATTCTCACAATCTCTGTGATGGGATATTTTTCGAACTCGGGATCATTGAACATAAAAAAAGCATTTTCTTGTTGGTTTGCCTAATCATCGGGTAGAAAGATCGAAGCAAAGCCCGATGTTTGACTTATATTAGTAGGAGAATTAGAGGTTTGTATGCTCTTAGGCCATTATGAGATATATGCAAGAATAGTTTTAAGGAACAGTTTGACGAATGGTGTGGTCCGTTATTCGCTCCTTTCTTACCAAACGACGCGAAAACCGGTTGTTTCGTTCTGCAATGTACGATTTATTTATTCCTGCTGGTTGACGTGGACGGTACGTCGAGACGCTGACCGTGCTACGCATAGTGATTGATTCATATTAATCTGAAGTTTATAGCCACACAATTGGTTTAAAAATTGTTCCGCTGAGTCTGATTGCTCTTGCAAGAATCAATAGGATGATAGGCTTTGATATGAAATTTAGGCAGTCACTTACTCCCGATAAAAATAATTGATTTAAATTTTTACCGGATACAGACGGTGTTTTTAACAGAAGGCATGGGGATCATTGCAAATGCGGATTATTTTTGAAAACATCACTGCAATGGAGGCCAAGTCAGCCTTTCCAGTGCGATTCGGTCTCTTCAGTTCTTCAGCCATACCTACGTGGGTAAGTAGTGGTGCTCATTCAGGGTAATCGGTGCCAAGATAAAAATTGTTTTGTGCATCAGAAAAGTAGATTGAAGTCTAAACATCACAAATTTGAATACATCAAAACGACTGGATGATTTAGGGATCTTAGTTGCACCTCACGCATAGTCGTCGGTATAGTCGTCTGATGAGATTTTTGCAGCGGGAAGATTTGTCGATCGTGGTGGAAATAGCTTTCTCTTTCCTTTTCAGCTTCATCAATTTGGAGACAGTTACCAAATATGAACAAATGATAAAAGCTCTAGTCATAAATGAGGTCAGCATGGGAGGTTCTTTGTGCGATAGAGGAATTCTAGGTTGTCACCCGCATTTAAATGTAACCAAACTGCAGGAACTCGGCCTTCCAGTCACATGTTAAAACATTGAACTTGCCATTACGGATAATGGTATAGGTAGTTATCTTCGCATCATTGTCGCCAGTGGTGATTTGTAGGTCATACAGCCGCTTTCCAGATTGAATGTTTCATAATATTCTCAACTCACAAAAATGTGTTCACCTAATTGGTTCTTGGATTACCGTGTCTTTCGGTCTTATTTTCATGGTGAATTTATGCACGAGGTTGTTTGTATTTCCACGAGAGGCAGCAGTAAAAAAATTCACTGCATCGTCTATATTGGCTCCTATACAGGTGACATTACTGCTCCCCTAGATACTTGATTGGACTCAATTAACGTGTGATATATGGATTAATATGGTCCTCCCGTGGTCATCTGTTTACGCATCAGGTTACAGATGGCGGCGGAGATTGATTTGTGATATTCTTCTTGCGTGGATAACCACAACGCCCTTAGTCGATAAGTTCAACTGATTTCTCCATCAACTTTTTTTCACAAGAATATGTAGCCTTTACATTACTTGTTTTGTGTTCTTGAGACTTGATGGGTTGTGCAATGTTGATTTATAAACCGTATATTTCCCATGGACTTGACATTATTCAGTTAATCAGAAGTATTGCGTCAGTTTTCAGTCGGATTGGAGAAGTTCATGAAAACCGTCGACATGAATGTGTATCACATACTGGATGTCGTTTGTTCGCCTTTTGTTGTAAGGTGATAGAATCTTAATGTTAGGAAATCGATTGTTTTTGTATTACACAATTAGAGCGAGAGCTACCTTGCTTTCGAAGTTCTTGATTCATTGGTCGGCTTGTGTGTCCTATGGAAGAAATTTTCGGTGTCATTCTGATACACTAGACCGGCCACGTAACTTCCGGAAGTCAGGTGAACAGATTCAAGTGCCTGGTAATTAAAGAAGTTGGTAGGAAGAACTCCGGTTTTGGCCAGAAGTGATCTTTTGGTGCGGCACTCCATTTTGAAAAGTAGTCTGGTTAGGATACTTGACCTCTGGTTTACTCATGAATGAGTTCTGAAACTGGGTTAGGTGTTACTGAGCCCTAAGACAAGCCAGTGGCGGTCTCACCACTCGTTGATGCGTCAGTTAGTGATCGCCATAATGAAAGCGCTTGTCATTCATCTTTTGCAATTTCCAACTGAATTGTGCCGAGTATGAGATGAACAACTCGTTAAGTTGTTCCATTATATTGGTCTTTATATTCACTGAACTTCCTCTTCTAATCTTGTACTTAGTTTCTAAAATGAGTTCTGAAATCAATCTCAAGTACTACAAGCGATAAATTATGCACATTTGAATGTGAATTCAGTCGTCTATAGACCCATTCAACTTATAGGATTTATCCGACTCAGGTTTCATGCTGATTTCATTTACCGAGCAATTTTCATGTATGGTCAAGGCCGACCAGGTGTAAACTCTTATCTAAAACCTAAGGTTAGCTTGGGTCTGCTAATCATAGGCTTTCCCATCGAGGTGATGCCACTGTAGAGGACGTGTGACCCGAAGCGTGTCTTCTCTCTCACTCCGATACTGCGATTGGCCAAGCCCCTCAGTCAACGGAATAGGGGAGATCTGAACCAATAATCGGATGGGAGAATTGTATTGTGTATATCGTGCAGCCGAGGTAGCACCGATACGACAATACACGAGGTTGCAAACCACAGCAGAGTGGTGTCGTGTGGTCGGAGCGATTCAAAGCGGGAACTTTCGAAAAACTGTCACACGACGGAGAACGTGCAGATCTGCTGTGCGGTAAAACAAACGAAAACAGGCAAATGTCACAGTAGATATCAAGAGTCATAATAGATCTTGGAGAAAATAGTGCTCGGGAATAATCGATGTTTACCGAATGATCGGTACCACTGCACTACCGTAGATGTTTCATTTTATTTCCCTTCTAGCGACATCGGACTCTGCAGTCTGTTGTTCACTACCACAGGCACTCATTCATGGGACTACAGCGATCGTATTAAGGCGCTCATGCAACTAGTTTGGTATGAAAACCGCGTAAAAGATTGGACTTATCCTGAAGTCTTCTTGGTATAGGTAAGTTCCTAACCGGCACTCAGCCAGTGTCAAGTCTGTCGTCTGGAAGAGTCTTTTTCGTCCAAGAAACAAAGAATCAATGTAACAAAGGGAGGGGAG
The DNA here is from genome assembly GCA_008360955.1 of Fasciolopsis buskii. Taxonomy (NCBI): domain Eukaryota; kingdom Metazoa; phylum Platyhelminthes; class Trematoda; order Plagiorchiida; family Fasciolidae; genus Fasciolopsis; species Fasciolopsis buskii. The sequence goes on along the minus strand of LUCM01010218.1, from coordinate 55,955 downwards.
ATGTCTGTGCTGTGCAAATGAGCACACTTTGTAGACACCAATGGTTAGCCGTACGGTTCTACGAATCATCGCGAAAATGCGGGATGAGTACGACTGGCAATTCTAAAGACATCATAAGCACATGTTAGAGGAAAAATCAATAATAAATCGAACCATTTCCATTCAGCAGAGGGACAATGATGATAACCAAAGCGTGCAACACGAGAGGAGGTATTTTCAGTAGACGACAGACGATGGAATGAAAACAGGATAGACGCAACCCAACGGACGAAATTATAAAAAATACTAACAGGATGTGAACTGTATCCACGTTCGTTAAGATGTGCAAGTTGGAATCGACCGGTTGGAGGATTTGTTCAGTTATATTCATCACCGTGAGGCTCGGCACGAACCCTAGGTGCATTTGACGGCAGCTGATTCATCTTTTAATAGTGGGCGACTGACTTTAGACGGTCTGTCGGCAGAAACACATGTTTAGGGCCTTGTTAGTCTGTCACAGCTGTCTGGTCATGCGACATATGAGCTTGAGGCGTTTAGTTTTGGGTCTGCTTAAAAGTCCTCGCGGAAAATCCTGTTGTTTATTCCAGAATGGTGACCAAAAAAGAGTATTACAGAAGTAACAACGGTAATGGATCCGGTCTATCTGTATATCAACTTCGGTAAATACAAGCCTCGTCTAGTAGGGTGCTGTTAAAGAAAGAACTGATTACTTTCTTGCAAGAGTTGCAATTCATTTGTCGTACGGACACACTTTAAAATGAACGGTATTTTGGGATTTGTTAAGGTAGTAGTCGGGCGACCTTGTTATTCAAATAATTCTGGGAATTACATCCCAGCTCAAATCATCATTTGAAGTCGTTAGAGCACTAAAGTAAGCACTGGTCCTGTGAGTGTAGCCGTTCCTTTTGGGTAAAGAGGACATCTTAAATTTCAGTAGCCTTACCAATCTAGATCCATTTAACTTTGTTAAACTACGATTGCATAGGTACATGTCTGACAGATTGGGATATGCCATCAAAAATCCGGCTGTTTACTACAGTGTGCTTAGGAAACAATTGCCAAACGTCAAAAATCTGATCTTTCTGCTGGACTGGAATTTTGTTTACTAATTTCGTTTTTTCCTAGTAAATGCTGAATTTGGAATCCGCTCCGAGCGATACTACAGATCATTGATATCCCATCTTTCCCTTGACATTCATTCGACTCAATTTCACATGAGACAGTGGAAGCCGAACCAGTTATAACCACTGAAGTTGTCCCCTGCTAGACCCGGAACGTGATGGTCAAGCAAACTCAGTCAGCCGAATAAACCAAAATGAGTAAAGTCTCAAGACAGTTACGACAGTCGCATTGTTCATTCCATGCTGGTGGACAAGCATTCGAGAGTCAAATAAATGAGGAGCAGATCACAGTAGAACTTTTGCGTATGCTGTTGTAGTCTCACATGTGACAGACTCAGTGAAGCAAATTTCATAGCATGAAAATTAGGCTTCGAAGCGGGTAGCATGAAAACTAAGCTCATTAGCCAACTCAGATCTGTCATTCGTTCTGAACTAACCTTGGACTAGTTTTTGTGCATCGTCCAAAAGATGCATCGCGATAATCGAATTCAACCAGTCAGTTCCTTGGTTTCATATATTGTAATATTCCAGATTGCTTCATTCTGTCTATATTCATTTCGGTCCATATTTCCGGACCATCTGGACCGTACTGGAGCAGGCAATACAATCATATTTGGTGATACTATGCTTACGCTGGAATTGCTCAATTTTGATTGGGGATTGTGGTCTTCCAGTCGAGTTATCTAAAGCAAAAGATTCGTAAACGATATTCAAGCAGTTGAAGTTTAGATACTATCAACAGTTTTTTCAAGCTTTTAGAACACTTTTCTGAAAGGCTTCTTTTGATATACATTTTGAACTGGTTTAATTTATAAATTGAAATACTCAGATTTCCATTCTATCACAATGCTTTGAAAGAATAGTTGCAACGAATCCTCGAATGCATGCCACTGGAAAATGATGTCGAGGCCCAAAACTCTACGGGGTCCGATTTTTCAGTAGAAAAGAACTCTAGGCACTTAAACGTTTGCAAAACAGAGACAAAATTAGAATGAAATTTAAAATGAACGAAATTCTAGTGTGTATGAAGATCCAATACATGTAATGTAGAACTATCACGCTGTCGTATCTGCACTAACTTCCCGCTGGAATTTTCCGTGGGGCAATGTGCCCTTGTTGTGGTTAACAATAAAACACGGAAAGTGTAAACCAACTAAGATGTGCGTTCGCATTTGTGATTAACATCAGTTTACATGTTCAAAGAGACAGATTAATTGTCAAAGAAATAGGCGGTCTGATCGATTTTTGGTTTAATTTCTTTCTGGGGGAGACTGAGTGTACATGGATTCAGTAGTGATTTAAGGAGCAAGGGTTTACCAAAGAAATGTTCTCTATATGTTTTCTGAGTACAAAATTGAGACTATTTGTTTTTATGATCAGATTGTTCTGTGCAACGAACCCTTAAGGGTAAGCCAATGAAACTTTCGCATGTCGATCAGTATTTGAACATAGCAGTATTTCATTTTTGCATAGGTTACTTAATGATTGCTCAGGTTATCCCCGAATAATTGTCGGTTACTCCTCAGATTAATTTATTGAACTTGTACCAATAATTCGGTTCACTCTTTACTGATCCACTTGGGTTGGCTGTGCTCTGCGTTTATTGTGCACCTTTTAAAGATGTTCGCTCTTGTATATTGTGTTCAGAAAATCTGGTTAGATTTTCAAACACTTTCATATACATTCGTGAATTACGCATTTCAGACTAACCAATTTAGCACGAATTCCACCAGGGTTTCGACGTTGCACAAGCCACATTCCCCATTCCCTCACCTGTTCTACTTCAGCTGTCTTGTTTCAGCCAATTCCAAATGCACAGTTTTGTTGGACCCAGGGCAGTACGGTTCAGCTCAGGTTCTCACGAGAGCACAATGTCGACACTATTCTATGCCGAGTTTGCGGATGGTCTTTACATGGCCCTTGATTAAGATTCAACTGCTTTCCGTACTAGGATTAATAATATGAATAGAACTATTCAGAATATAACTGGAAATTGTTTTTCGGTCATGCGTGATAATTTTAAGCTAGGGGGAATTCGTTATCTCCGAAACCCCAAATTTTATCTTTGTTTCATTGTTTTGCCCAAATTTCCCACCTGATGCTAACCAAAATTTTTAAATTTTCTTTTAAACAGTGATTTGTAAGTCAATCTAGCCTAAATGGTTTGTATCAACTCAACTTCTCCTTTCCCTTTGGGTTTCTTGTCAAATTCATTGCATTTCGTTTAAATTTCTGTCAGATTTTTAGGGGTGTTTGTCTCGTCCATTTGAAGTTCGGCAAAGGTTTCCATTAGGCAAGTAGAAATTTAGGCATGTCTTACGCAAATTGTATCAATGGAAATGTACAGAGACCATACTTTTCGGTATACTTTATTCGGTTTGGCCAGCCAAATTTGAATGCAGGTTGTTTTCATTAAAAAAGGTCCGCAAATACGGCAGTTAAAAAATAGAAAACCAATGCATTTGACTTGTTGGGGTTTTTTGTCAATATTCATTCACAGCGTATTAGCGATATCTGAATCCTTCAGTCGTAACTACTTAGCGTCCGTACTTGAACATTTCACCAAACGATAGCCATTATGTGTCAGCTGATGTTGCCTACTAGCAAAAAATGAGTAGTCTGAAAATAAACTATCATTTGAGGAATTAAACCCCACCGATATGCAGCGAAAGTAAGTCCCAGTATTTTTAAAAGCCAATTCCCGTATGTATTTAGTCGTTTGTTTTTCCTGTGACACTCCCCGGCCAGGAAGTTTCAATGACTTTGTAATCTGCATATTTCCATTTTATTGTTTGGCCGTCTATGGATAAAGACGCTTCGATAGATTACAAACCGAATTGACTGTACCAAGATATCAACATTGTGCCACACTAAGTCTTCCCAGTCAGTAAAAGACTGGCGGTGTCGTTTCATTTGATGTTGTGATGATTTCAGCTCCTCACGCAATCAAAATTATCACCGGTAGGCTTTTGGTTGAATTTCTCCTCTCCGCTGTTCCTATGGAGAAGTAAAATACTAAAAGTACTTGAAAATCGACATTCATCAGAGTATAAACCAATTACTTTTCACAGCAAGGCTATATATACATATATATATGCATATACAGAAGCAGGAAGTAGTATCTGGATGCGTAAACAAAAATGGCTCAGCCCAATTGACAAAGAATTATCAACGAATCACAGTTGTCATTCTTCTGTGGACTCTTGGACGAAAAACTTCCATGCACACTCCTGATGCTACAGATTCGATTCTGGTGAGAAGTATATATCATATACATATATATATTCCTTTTTTACTTTTTTTTTAAACTTTGTAACTTACTTGATAATAGGAGTCGTTCTATCCTGTTTTAAGAATAATGGTATTATTATTGAAGTGTTTTGATTCATACAGATGGCTAGACTAGAGTTTACTAGTTTGAGGCCTCTGTGACGTTGGGGTGACATCCAGGTACTGGACAAAATTTTCGGTTTACACAGAAGCATCGAGGTGGAATCTGCTGTATCTGAGAGCCGTCGATGCGGTGTCTGGACAGTGCTCTTTTCGCACTGCTGATAGAATACATCGGAAAAGTGTTCTCAATGTTTCAAAAGTTAGAAGTAAGGGGCTTGGATCCACGGTTCTATCTTTAGATGGGGCTTGTTGTATCTCGTACTCTGGGGTTGGAAGGGCTGAAAGATGAATAGAGACGGCGAGTCGATAACGTGGAATAACATACAAAAATCTTAAATGCCGGACTGGCTTGTTAAGATCTAGTTACACTATTGATTAACAACATGAACCAGTCCATTGGAGAAATGCCAGTACTTGTTCTTAGAGAGATAATTTGAATTTCAGTATTTGGTAGCAGAACCTGGGCAGAATAAATCTCTGACTCGTTCCTCTTCAGTATAACCGTGGATAGATCATCACATCTTTCCCCAGAGAAATTGTTGTCTCTGCACCCTGACTGGTTCCCATTTTTCATGTTTTGATAAAATTTCTCCGGTAAATATGATCTCACGCACGTGCATACTTGTAGTCAGACTCGAAACAAATAAAATCAGAATAGGACATACGGTAATTTTAAATTCTTCCTTGATATCGTTGCGCACCAGAAGAAACCGAATTTAGGATATAGCTGTAACCAATGCTCTCGGTATTTATATATCGGTTCAGCAAAACATCCCGAGTAGAACTAGGAACAAGTATGATGCTTATGAGGATGATTTAATGTATTATTCCTACTGTTGCCGCATATCGTTGTGCGAATTTAGTCACTGTCAACTAACGCAAATCAAATCAGTGGTTACACTAAATTAATTCAGTTATTCCCATTTGGATTTCGCCTTTTCTCGGCATTTGACCTTAACAGGTTCGCGATAAAGGTGTGCACATTGGGAAAAAAATTATCTCGACGGTTCAATTGTTAAAGACAATTAAATCATTATTCGCTTGGATGAGAAAGACCTAAGGCAAGCTGCGGAGAATGACATATGACAGTATCGGATATGAGAAAAGTGTTATCATAAGGAGGAGTGGCAGTATGACAACGAGGACTTTCCTCGTTAGCTATTGCTCTAACATGAACAACTGACAGATAATTCTATGTGCTACCACTGTAGAGAATGATGAAGTCCCTAATATCATAGCATTCAACTTAAAGAGTAGCCTCATGCCATTAACGATTGATCACTGTAATCGTTTGTAAATAAAATTTACGATTCTATCTTTAGTGCTTAGCGAAGATTTTCTTCCTTCAGAACAGAGTCTGATTGAAGGCAAAAGATAAATCTGCTTCAAACAACAGGTATGATGCTCATTCATTTGCTATGCACATATTTGGGATTCTCTTTTATAGTGGACATTCACATATAATTTTCGAATGAAATCACTGCTCGAGAATTTCACAGGGGCCATTTTCTGGACAATGTGGTGGTTTCGACAATCCATACTTCCCCGCTCCCGTCTTAGTAGAAGGAAGGACTAAAAGTTCAGGAGGACGAGCTTATTCTTGCAGGATAACAACGGCTATTACACGCCTTCTGATCTTAGTGGTTTAACGCGCACGAATTTACCGTCTGGTCCAGTCAAGGCAAACGAGTCACTGCTAAAATTGTGGGAAAGTTGTTTGCAAGTTGCAAATTTTCGTCCTATTTGTTAGACAAATTGAATGTACTCAGGTGGTGGATAAGTGGATACTCGAGTTATTCGCTTCATTCAACTGACTTCCAATAAAAATAGTTGTTCTGCACTGTTTTCCTAATTAACTGCTTATCTTGAAGAATTGGAGACCCAAATGACTGGAAAAGCTGAGCGTAAAACTCCACTGTTCTAGTGTTTAGTGTAACCAAACTCTGTAAAGAAAAAAATATTTTGATAGTGAAATAATTTTATCGCAGTAAATCTGTTAGGTACCAAGTACAATACCCATTCCCCTTCAGGGTTTCCACATATCTTCTGGTCATGTTGAGCATAGGTACTTGGAATGCATTTATTCCGATATTGCCGCGATGCAGTCAGGATTTTTGCTCTTCTCTGCATGACAGTATCTGGCTCTTTGGGAAAGCAACATGGCGTTATGAGACTGAGGTACAGGCCTTATGCAAACTACAACTTTGGTTGGATACAACAAAAGAACAGCTAGTATTTGATTAAGATAGAATTGTGAAATGTCACGTAATCTTGATTGGGACTGAATCGCTTGCGGCAACTTATTGTGATTGTCAGGAAAGTAAGTCAACAAGAATACACTTTTGAGTGCTGCAGACCAGTAAGACCATTTTTGTGGATCATGAAAAAAGATCCTCGGTTGAAACACTTTTTGTTTCATAGAGCTCACAAGTGGTAATCTCTGGTCAGTGCTCATTTTTCTTGACATCGAAAATGGAAAGATTCTGTTAGATCTCCCAACCCATTTTAACTTTTTTGTTCTATGTATTAACAAGTTAATGCTACACAGTTCCACGTTTTGCAGATGATCAATAGAATTATTTTGACTGTTTCTGGTGGACTAATTTTGCAAGGGCGATATCTAGACAAGCTGAATTCCGTAATGTTGACTGTTGTGGTCTATATACAATGCAGATGAAATCTAATGAGAATGAACTGGAATCTGGAACTTCCCGAGTAAAGAGTTGACCGAATGAATTGAGGCATTTGCAATCCAGGGACAGTTCTAAAGGCAAACATGCAGACATATGTTCTTAGAATGGTATGAATCTGTCTCGCAGAATTCCATTTTAAGTTATTCAATGGCACAAACCAGTCTGGCTTAAGGTGGAAAATAGTGACACATCTCGGTGAAAGCGAATATCAGACGTGCAACGATTCCTTCAAAATTTCTGCCAAGTTCAGAAAAAAACAAAATCCTGGCAACAGCAGGAGCTGACATAATTAGATTGGAAAATCCATCTTTATTTTCTAAAACGATTCTTTGAGACTCTGTAGCTGCGCGGTTTGCGATTTGAAAATGATGTACGAACCCAGCCTAAATCGAACGTTGACTCACTGTTCGAAATCGCATGGATTCTTCCAAACTATAACACTCATTGTTCCCCTGTTTTCTCTCAACCTCGAGTTACCAGCCTCTATTTTCCAAAATTATCCCATTGGCATTTGAAATGAATTCACGGCTATCTACTTACGTTGGACACGTATATCGTCTATAGGTAAAATATTGTTTTCGAAAGGTGCAACTTTTAGTCCTGATAGCGACTGAAAAAGAGGTTGCTCGACGTTCGTTACCATCGGCGCACAGGATGCTTTGGGATTTCCCAGTGAATTCAACTCATTTTTCATCAACTCATAACAAATGGTTTGAAATCACATGGTTCAACTCCTATCCGGCTTCATTCACAAGACTACCGTCACATCCAATCGGTATTACCTCTTAACTTCATTGATCTCGATACAAAATCCCGGTTTCAGTGACGTCAAAGCTACTACGTTATTTGAGTATTCAATGTGTTGCAGCTCATTCTAGAAAGGACTTTTATGATTGATTTCTCCATACCCACAAGATGCTTTTGATGCCCCACGTTTCCTACCAGATTCCACTGAACCATTTTACGTCTCGTTGGCTACCTCAAATTCTCCACCAGTGGCACGGTCACGTGACTGATACCAGAAGCAGATTACTCACGTCCTTTGGTTACTGTCTGGGAGATACACTCAGAAAACATCAAGACCATGTATAGTCGTACATCACAGATACACGTGACGATTCATCGGTTGACTTCATTCTTTTCTTTTCCACTTCCCAAATCGTGTTAAATTTTCCCAGTGTCAATTTAATTGTCTAGTTTCCACCGCAGTATTTCTTTGAAAATCAGTTTATCTTATCACCTTGGTGAGTGATATAGAACATTCGTCACCAACCACTGCTTTGTCTACTTGGTTCTTCTAGAGCATCAATCATGAACAACCGTTCGACGGAGTTTGCCGGCTTCATCACAGTGAACGGTATATATTTAAAATCAGGTACAATTCACAACAGTGCATCTGGGACCACGTGATTCGGGTTTGAGAACTGCAGGCTAGGAACTATATCAGTGTTCAGTGGTTTAAACGGTCAACGGTAGTAGTCAACTCAGTAATTTTACTTCGTGCATGATTATATCTGATCCGATCATGTGGGACCTGTCAGTCAAATATTTCGCCTTACTGCGTTACCAAAAGTCAATTCAAAGCCATTCAAAACACTCGAGTAGATTTTTATTTGTTAACTCAAAAATAGTTCACTGTACAACAAAGAATTGTTTTTGGGGATTTTCCTCCATGTAATACTGGTTTCTCACTTTCTATTGAATGTTTAAGGTGTTCTACATCTATTAGCATACGGGAAAGATTCCCTGCAATTCAGATCAGAAGCATAGTAAAAACTAGTTGTTATGGTCAAGGAAATTTTCTTGTTCTCCAACGTGAAGTCATATGGGGACAAGAAATTGATGACAATATTTTCCCCAGAAAATTCTGGTAGGTTAGCCCATAACAAAGCAAATCTGCACTTTTGTTATTCCCATTGCGTCTTCCTGTTTGGGAAGTTGGAAGGGAAAAGATCGTCTAGTAATTTCGGGTTTATAATTATTAGCTTAAATGTTCATTCTATTAACAGTCCGAAACGAACATTGGGAGACATTCTAGATTCGAACTCCGTTGTCTGTGATGCACAGGACGATGCGCATGAATTTCCCCCTGATTTAATCCGGGAAATGTTCCTGAGTATCTATACAACTTCCCCATTTGCCTTAAGCTTTCTTCAGTTGTGCCAACAACACAGTGACAATTTGAATGCCGCTTCTGAATCGGGTATAGAAGATAGCAGTTCATGTCTGCTTACTGTGAGTTCATAAATATGTGCACACTCCAATATGAGTCGTTCCCAATGGACGTTTTGATTTGCAATATTCACTACAACGGATAGTCGAAGTACATTTTCTCGACTCGATTTAGCAATTAATAAACAATCAGTGGTTCGAATTGATTTTATCAAGACATAGCAAGTAAGCACTACAACAAGTGGAAGATAATTGAGAATTTCTATAGTAATTTTTTATTACCTCGTAAAAGGGCCACATTGATGGGATAAATCAGTTTCATGGACAAAGGAAAAAATACCATCAAACTGTCAGTAGGCGTGTTAACTTTTAATTGGTAATTTTTACTTATTTACGGACTTGAATTGAAAATCCAGTCCCATACGGAGATGCATGGTTATAACTCTCAGTAAACAGAATTGTTTCAAGGTTGTTCGAAGAAGGACCGTGGCTGTTTTGTATTATACTCAAAGTTATTGTCGTCCGATTCATTGCAAATCAGTTCGTATCACAAATTTTCGACCATATCAGTTGCAGGACGTCTGAGTTAAGGGATCATGTTGATGTCCCTTTCCCAGTCCACAACTTGTCCGCTTGCAACATCGTTGAAGAGTCCGCGTTCAGCAGAGCAACTGAACTATTCAGTACTATAAATCAGTGAATGGGCTTTCTTAAAACGGGTACGACAATACATTTCTCATACTGATTGTTTTAATGAAATTTATTCTCGACCTGTGCGCAGTACTCAAATTCTTCGGTTTTAGTTGTTTAACATTCTAATTTGTAAATTTCCAAAGATCAACAACAGAATGACAATTATGTTCCAGCTGGAGTTGTCTACTAACGAAACTTGAGTAGCCTAAAAATAAACGATCGAAGGAAGCAATGAACCTCACCACTGTGCATCATTTGACTGTCAACATGACAGGAAGTTTAACAGATTCTTTTGGCATACAACTTCCTTTACTTAGCGATTTGCTTATCTCTTCGCTGTACTCCAAGGCGAAGAATTTTCAAAAATGTCAGATCTTTGGATTTCTCTTCGGTTTTTATGCTTTGGGAGATACAAAATGTAACGAACGATTATCAGTTTAGGATTTAAATTTAT
>LUCM01010218.1:0-23759 GCA_008360955.1 Fasciolopsis buskii | reverse complement strand
GGGTATGCACCTATTGCTGGTGGCTTCTAGGAACCGATCGATTTTCTTTGCTGAGGCAACGAGGAAATGCTCCCATATCCCAGCGTGTTTAATTATGACACGCACGAACACAATTCATTTTTCTCTTGTGCACAAACGTTAACACGGGTTTTCGGACCAATAATTAAGACATGTTCATTTGGAGAAGCACCACTTAATTGGAATTCATGCATGAAAGTAAGTTCTCCGTGTTTTATAGTTAGACTGTCCTCAAACAAACTGTGGCATTTCAAATGGTATTAAGCAAAATGATTTCGGTAATAATCCGATGGTTAGAAGCACCAAATGAAAATTATGAAATTTCCAGAACATGAAATTGGACGTCTTAGCGCGATTGTATTTTGCAATAAATCAAAAAGATGTGGACTTTTTCATTCGAAGTTTCTGCCGACAGATTTTGCCGGCAAGAAAACATGATTTAAGAACTTTGGAAAATTTGCGCGTTCCTGCCGTTTCCTGTACGCTTAGACCTGTGTTATGTTGATTAAAGATTTCCACCTCCATTTGGAAATGCTGGTAAAATATACCGATCTGTAACATACGAAGGCTTGCCACACATATGTCAAAGGTTATTTGCGAATAGATAAGTCCACGACCAAGGCTGTATGGCCAAAGGCAAAGCAGTAAGTCATCAAAAAACAGTCTCCTTTCCTCACAAATCAAGGTGCCGTGGAGTTTTTGAATGAAAAAACCCTAGAGTTAAAATGCATTATTTGTCAAACTAGATACACTTACGCTCAATTCAAAATTTAGTTTTCCATCATCACTCCTCCACAAGCGGGATAAAAACGGAGAATGCTGAAGTTCCGAACACCACAGGATTCATCTGTCGACCCGCAAGTTGCGACTTGCGCAAACGATGTGCTAATTTACTCGTGCGAAACAGTTTGCATTTATTCCTTTGGACAGAATCCGGGATGTCGAACTCGGATTTGGGAAGATACCTACATGCTAACGAGTCGATTAGTCTGTCGTTCCAAAATATGAGATTGCATACGATGTTTAGTCAGATTGAGCTATTCTCAAACTGCAAATAGACCTCTGGTGAAGTTCACTCAAAAAAATAACGCCATTTACCGAACATTCGAAGATACAGAAGGTCGGCTGTAGACATCAATTTATCGCTTTTTCAAGATCATCGCATAATTAACTTGGCGTTTTGCTATCCGTCTTCTATAAATTGCTCTGCTAATCGAAAAACAATGTTCGCCAGTGTTTAGACTTAGCAGCCTTGAAATATAATTCATAGTATACGAAAACGTCTGTGCCTTCAGTACACTATTCTTTCATATGGATTTCAAGGTTGAATAGAATGATACTTTAGACAATGCGTTTTTTGTTGACTATAATTAGTTGCAACATGAATGAAAACGAGATGGTGAGTGACAACCGTCGCAATCCATAAACACACAATGAAGAAGTGACTGTCGTAGTAAAATTAACATTAGTTGCTGAACCGACGTACTGGGTAGGCAATAAATCTAGACAAAGCCTATGCCACTTGAGCAAAGCGCTCAGAAAATGAGCATTGCATCGTGGACCACGTTACATGGCTGGATTTACTTCAAAAATTATCAGGATGAAAAAAGAGACACGTCAAATTATATGCTAACGCTCGTCCTTGCTGGGGTAACTGGATTCAATATCACCGGTGGCCATAGTAAATACAGAACAACTTAGGGCAGAACTTAAACAGTAACACACAATAGAGCTCTCAGATGTCCCATGTAGGGTTTTTCATAGTTGTTTCTTTCTGATTTGGGGTGAACCTCAACAACACCAAGTGTGATCAGTAGAAAAGTCAAAAGAAATATTCCTCGACGGTAACTGGATCACTTTTATTGACTTTGCATCGATGGATGATGATTTAATAAATTACTGGAAGCCCTAATATGCAGATTCTGGTAATACTTAGTCGATCTGAAATTCATATAACTGAAGAATAAAAACAGAGCTAAAATGCGATCGCAATTTAGGATAAACGAATCAAATGTGGTTATTTATGATAGGGAAACAACTGTTTCACTAAGTTTATATTATGCCAAAAGAAGAAAATTGGACTCAAAGGCGTTGGCATATGTCTCACCAAGTCACCGGCTATTTAGATCGTCTTTAAAAATGAATCATTCAATGCTTGAGTACATATGTGTTCCTGGGCCAACCGCTGAATAAATAATCGAACAATTAATTCAGTCAGTCACATCCAAAACTATCAGTCAGCAAACCAGTGAATTTGACTGTCCATCATCTAGGCAGCCAGTCAAACATCCATTCGGACAACCCGATAGTTCATGCTGGTATCAGGGAAATCAAGGATGCAAGACCTTCACAATGGCACGCAATATTCTACCGTTTGTGGGCAGACTTATCCAAAATGTGCACTTTATTGCATGATGAAATAGTCTTTGGATAGTAGCCACTGTCATACAATGAATACGACTTTTGTATGAGTTTGGTCCCCGGAAACAAATTCAAACTGCTTTAAGTGACATCTTAAGGAATTCTCAAAGACAGACGACTCGAAGATACACTTTTACCTGTGTCATCGTTGATTCAAGATATATTTGTATATATATATAACACTTTGAAGAGGTTTTTGCAATGTCATAAACCCCACAGCATTTCCAGGGGTGCCTGGCACATTTTACGGCTATCTCGCCTATTAATTTTAAAACTCAAACTACTTTTCTTCACCTTCCAAACTGAGGACCTCAGAACCGAGATCAAAGAATTGGGTAAATTCCACAGTGAATGTGTACGGTTACATGCACCAAAATGTTTTACCAACACTCAGGGTGTTTATCAGTCCAGGTTGATTAGGTTGCTGAGAGTGAACGGCCCCTAAATGGATTGCCGAATCGCAAATAAACTAATCTCAGTGCAACAAGCTCTCGTTTTGAAAAGACAGTAAAACCACAATAGTCACAAAACGGTGTTGAGATAAGTTGGGCTGCGCACATCTGCGTGAGTGAATATACTTGATGTCAACAAAGCAATAAATCGGTCGAAAATGCAATTTCACCCAATCAGATATACGCCCTGAGGCAGCCTTGAAATTAAGAGGAGACGTGAGATTGTTTATTTGTACCAGGCGGAGTCTAAGAACAATTATTCGTCACTGACCGAGGGAAATCTTTCGACGACTTTTTAACACAAACTCCGGCCCCATTCTGAAATATTTCAACACTTATTCAGAATCACCAAAAAGACAACAATACTGAGTCCCATTCGCAGATTTGCAAATTTTTATAATTCTATGTTCACTAGTAATCTTGAGTGATCGAATGTCATAAGTTGGACATCTTTCCTGGGGTACTTCATTTGTTTTTAATCTTTTCAAAAAAATGTTTGCCTAGTTTTTTAGAAGTCAGTGTACACCAAATGTATGTTTTCAGAGGTGAAATACTGCGTCGGACTTGGAAACTGTCCTTAGCAAATGCAATGGTGCAAAATCACTGGGGCAGACCAGATGTCCATGTAAAAACTATTGAACGGAAAATGGTCGATTCTCGCGAGTCAGCGTTGCCAATTAAATCGGTTAGTGTGGTTTATTACTATTTTTAAATGGCTAATGCTATAGGGAATAAGGAATTACGCACAAAGTGCGGGGTAAACAATTGGCATCGATCAGACTATGCAAGACTTGCCATTGCCTATTTTGTGCTACCCAAGTTTTCCCTTGTAAATCGAAAACGGGGACTTGATAGTCGGTGCAACACCAGATCGCGAAACAAGCTACAGAATGCAAGAAACAAAGCAGACATTATGAGAACGACGGAAGTGATTTTCATCACAGCAACAAATTCCGCGTATTAGGGACGGCTGACTCTGACTATCCATTTTTGTCCGGTAAATGGTGACGTGCATCGAAATCACATTTTTGAGGACTGTCTACTTTACGTTGGGGTTCTTACATGTAGAACAAATGCAACATTGCCGCACTAATCAAACAAAAATACAGAGGTTGCAAGCATTTATAAATCGTTAGTTGATCACCCATCCACGGTATTTAATATCAGCAGAATGATTGTTCACAGGATGCCTTGCAGTTATTTCCATTCAATAGTCGAATGTAGTAAGCATCACAGTGAATATTTTCCAACTTATTTGCTAAAAAATTCAAGCGCATCTAAAGATGATTTATGTTTCACTAAAGACATTCTTTACTTCCCATTAGGCGGAGACTGTATGAGTAGTTGGTATGAACTGTTCATGACATCTATACAGCCGCGGCGAGCTCACGCTGATTATGCCAGTCAATAAGTAAAGCACAAACGCTGCATGAGAAAGTTGATGAGTGCCGAGGAACCCAGTTAGCCTACAGAATAATCAGTCAGTGAGTTTTGCTCATTGAAGACTACTACAGGCTATTTGGTTTTGATTACTAAACGAAGTTTTGTTTGCTCGGCTTGATATTTCTCACTGGAATTGATGGGAGTTGGAGGTAACGGCCGCGAAATAGAATCGATTGAGGATTTGCGGCCGAAGCAGAGCAAAAATCTCTTCACATTCTGTGCGTTACAAAACTGAGACTAACTGGAAAATGATTGGATAGGTGATATAGCTCTCCATGGTATAACGAAACAAACAGAACACGGACGACTCAGGCTAAACGAGACGCTAGCTCAATTCTGCCAAGATAGTTCCGGGGAAATAAATGCTTTTGGACATCTTTTCTTTCACCTATTGATTTGACGCTCTACTGTGCTTTTGTGACATTTGTTTGGTTACATCTATTTTATCGGACGCGAGAAATTCATAGTTCCATCTCCTGAGGTGTTCGACAGTATTTGCTTTCGGTACGCGCTAACCGGTCAAATGGTTTGATGTGGTATTCCTCCGCGTATATTGCTGATGCTTTGTTACCGCAAATTATGTGTTACATGCTATGCGTCTGATCTTTGGGTCGAGTCATCCCTACTCTATCCGCTTGGAGGACTTTATCAATTCCGCCTTAGGATCCCATGGAATACAATTCTGGTGGTTTGGATACCGAATGTCCTCTTTAGGTTCATTATACATAGTGAGAAGAATGTCCACACTCACAAGAAGCATGTTTAATTGGCAGTGTTATTTCATTTTAACTGAATTCAAACCGAAAATGACATTTTTTATAAACTGTCCTGATTTACATTTATACACCCAATAATGTTCGGTCTGTTGCTTGCAACAAAGAGCATCTGACCATAAATAACTATGATTGAAAGCCACATATAACATATATGTGCTCTAATAAAGCCACAAAACTATTTTCAGCAACTAGAGAAATCAGTAAATAACAAGTGCTGTCATTCTATCGTTTCACCTTAATCATGATTTATGTGAAATGGAGCGGCTTTCAAAGCAGTTCTTCCGCACATTTCCCGGCTTAAATCTCACACGCACTGTGATAATAATGAAGACCGTTTTTGGTTGTACAAAAGCGAATTACAGCTGTTAGCTGGTTGCAAAACTGCTTCTCCAAACTTTGCTTCTATAGCGCATGCTTTGGCCCGTCAATTGGGAGTCCTCAACAGACCCCGCGATTCGTTCGCTGTGAGTTAACGGCTTAGATTTAAATGCATCAAACAATAAGAACAATCATGCTCTAGTTCTTTGGTAGTTCAAAGTGCACAGATAGCCGCAAGTTTCAAGGCATACAGCACTGTCCATTTCAGTCACCAATTCAAAAGGGGAATCATTAATTGTGAAAAATGGCCCGATGAAATTGTTAAACCAGATGAACAACCCTGGTTTCACATGGGGAATATTTTACATTTGGATCACTGCTACCGCCGTTATATTGTTTTGGACAAGTTACTGACTTGTTGGCACTTTCGAAAATTCAAGGTGGGTTTGTTTTTACTCCTAATGAAAGACAGTAATATGGATTGAAAGGACAGCATCGAAATGAGTTACAACAGAACGTGCCCTTCCAATAATGCGGATGCTGTGAACAGCTAGGTGTGTGTCGTCGATGTATAGCTTTACATATAATCCAAAACTGTTCTACTTAATTCGTAGAAATGAACATTACCTACGGGTTAATGGGATTTGGATCGACTCCGAAGGTTTGTATAGGAAGCGTGAGTAAAAATCTCGGAAGAGAAATTGACTACACTTCAAATAAGTGGCTGTAATCATCTACATATATATTTCCTAAACGTCTAGCTCCAAATTGGTGAGCACTAAAACTGGGTACCCGAACTTTAGATATTCGGTATGGAAAAAAAAGAATGCAGTTCACTAATGTATCACGTATCATGAATTGCATCCCAAACAGCCTGGTCAAATCAACCTTGCCAAACGACAAACGTGTTCAACAAGCCTGCACTTATGAATACTAGCATTCATTTCTGGAAATTGGATAATCTAAACCCTCTGAGTCAATTTACGTTCAATCGAAAATAATTGCACACTGCTCTCCAACTGCACTCCACTTCATCGAGCTTGTTCGTCTGACGCCGACCTAGTCAAACATTTTGCAGGACCACTGAGAAGTGAAGTACTTAAACACAAGGTGAAGATTTATCCACCAAAATGAATAAGAGCAACGGTTAATTCCACTGAGAATTATCAGCTCATCTGGACAAAGAACGGGGTGTCACCGATATCATTACATAAATTCTAACGGCAAGTATTAAACTTCCAAATTATTCAAGGACCAACTAAGCTAATTTATTGAGTTTCGGGCTTTTCTCATCTGCGTGCATTTACGATTTGAAAATAGGCACCAGCAAGTATTTCCGGAAGTGCAAATGGTTTTCACTCGTCATTCTGTAGACTTTTCTTAACCGATGGTAAAATGCCATAGCAAACAATGAGCGAATTTTGAACGGATCATGCTGATTTGTTGTGCAAGTAATGCTTCGAGTGTCGTAGTACGTGATTCAAAATAACTACGAATAAAAATACTCAGATTTCTGGAATGAGGAGGTAAAATAGCATTCACGATCGATTTAACGCCAAAAGTCGAGATGAGAGTGATGTCAGTAAAATACAAATAAATAGCGGCAAGGTAAATACCTATTTCAGTTCTGAACCTCGTGCATTGTTATTTATATTACATTATCGCGATTCTCACTAGTGGAAGACGTAAAATGTTTCCTGACGAAATTGTATGTTTTGCACCTCTTTAAGATTTGAGTAAGGTGACGAAATTTCTAAATGATTCATTTTAGAATTTATTGTTCGACAACGAAACAATTCACAGGGCACATTCATTTCGCCGCTGCGCCATAGGCTGCCACCATCAATAGAACATAAAAATTATTGATTTGTCTGCCAAAATTAGTGTTCTACGCCCACACCTGAGACAATCTCTGCGACAAAAGCTTGTACTTGTAGATGGCAGTCGATCTGGTGGATTTGAATGATCAATCAATAATTAATTCTATAAATATTGTGCTTGTGGTAAGTGCTGATTCGAAAAATGGTCTTCCAAATCTGAGCAATATTCCTCACTGGTTATTCCTAAACCACTGAAGTTTGCCGTACTTTCTCGGACTGAGTTTGCCGCATTTTGTGCGTCCTCCGTTGGTGTAAGTCACAGCTCAATGATGTCTTGGGAGATTCAACTGTTTCGCTGAACGTTTTTTTCACTTTAGTCAGGATACTGTATGTGACAGCAAGCGACTCATGAAGATTCCATTTTACTCGACACAAACATGATTTTGGAATTGATTTTCTGTCAGCATGAGGCTGTCACTGTCTAAGCCAATTTTTTACTTTTTTTTACTAAAGAAATAAATAAGCAAATTTATTTATTCCTACTTTGTGATTTGTTCAGTCTCATAGCACTAAAATTTGAACTGTAAGATACCCATACTCCAGGTAAAATAGAGAGATTCGTACCTTGGATTTGGAGGTAGACATTAACTTTTTATGATATCTAATGAGGACAAAAATAAGACTCCGATGCTACGCAGTGCACAGATGACTAAATAACGTTAGGTTTGCGGGGAATGATGTGGTCTCGGTGTCAGTCAATCAAGCTCATTTAATAATATGCTCAGAAGAAATAAGATGTGTTCAAGATGTTTTCCCTTATTTTGGTCTGTTTTATTATTTTATCTCTAAACGGCCTAGCTGAATAAGTGCACTATTCTATTATTAAATAACCGTTGGTTTTGGTCACTACTCCATTCTAAGTGACAGGTTTCAGCCTTTGGGTTGTTTTGCAGCACACTAAATCGCTGACCAAATAGTAATACAGCTACGTTTTCTAAT
Organism: Fasciolopsis buskii; assembly: GCA_008360955.1. Classification (NCBI taxonomy): domain Eukaryota; kingdom Metazoa; phylum Platyhelminthes; class Trematoda; order Plagiorchiida; family Fasciolidae; genus Fasciolopsis; species Fasciolopsis buskii. The sequence goes on along the minus strand of LUCM01010218.1, from coordinate 15,512 downwards.
ATTATGAAATCGATATATTGAACTCCGAAAATGGTAGTCGTGAGTATGAAAAAGTTTTTCCAGTGCACAATAGCTGGTTACTTTGCCGACAAGTATTTTCAGAACATTCACCAGTGATTAGCGCAATAGCTCACCTGACCAAGAGTTCGAATATGCTGACTTACTTGCTTTCTCCATCTCCACTCTCAATCAATAGATCTTACAGCAAGGAGTGGGTACTTTCTACATTAACGTTTTTATGTAATTCTACTGTATTACTGACCCTGATAAATGTCTCGGATGTACATTTATGTCATTTAAGTCTTGGTCCTGGTATGTGCACAAACCGAGCTGATCTATCGAGATCAGCTTTTCTATCTTGTCAATGCGTCCTCGATGATCTTCACATATTCAGTGTTACTGCTACCAAGCTGTGAGGCTTCGTCTCCGAGCTAAAAAAAGACAGCAGTTTTGTACTGCACTAATGGTAAAATAAACATATGCGCAATCGTGCTTCACCTTCATATGTGTACCTCCCATTTGTGAATTCTAGGGCCTAATAATAGAATATTTGAATTTGCTAAATTGAGCTCTCAAAGTGGTTGGTCCAAAACGCAAAATTTGCTTGTTTTTTAACTGATAGACTTGGTGCCGAATGAACTGAAAGTTATGTGCAGTCTGACAGCACAATGCTGTCGGAAGCACAATGTTGTTAAACCCCTAACTATTCTCATGGAAATCATATTCTGACATCTTTATGCTCCATCTTATCATACCTTGCTTATTTGCTTACATAAATGTAGTGACTCATTAAACTGGCCAAATTCCAACTGACAAGAAGAAAGTACTTCTTGAAGCTATCGGTCTCGCCGTTACCAACGAGTTTTACATGGAGTGACTCTAGGCAAATGGTTAAAATTAGTAAAACGATGGCTTTATTTTCGAGGAAAGAGCATAAATAGCTTGTAAGTATATTAATCCAAATAAAAATACAAGCAAAGAATCAGTCTTGTGGTCTAACTTAAGCTGCTGACCACTGACCAGTTGAGAATTGTTAATTCTGGTTAGGAATCATCTTAGCAAGAAACGGAGGGTGCCAAATTGAATCATATTAATACATGATTAAAACAATGTTCAAAACAGTGTGCCCATAGCAAACTGGCAAACGGATCGCTAAACTGTCTGAGGCTTAAAAAACGGTTCTTTTATCACACAGCAGGAATTTCGACGGCAACAATACATCTCTCCTTTCTCAAAAAATTACATGCTACCGCGTGCGCTTGTTAAATTTTCGAACGAAAGCAGGACCTTCGAGTGCCAACAAAACCTACCATTAGCGTTTCACTTAACTAGGCAGCTTTATTTTGCGGGAATAAGTTACGTTTTTCTGAAGACACTTCGCTAAGCTAGCTCTGAAAAAGCTATCGCAGTATGGAAGAAAACAGTAACAAAATACCAAAGTATTGCGGTGCAGATTTGGTTGAGTATCAGACAGTAACGCCCGTGTCAACTCGATGGTGACACATTCGGGGTAGTTCCACTTTGTTAAGCACTGGGATTACTGGAGGTCTTTGAGAACAAAACCGGCTGTTTCTCGTGGTAAATGTTCCATAGGAGTCAACAGTTATTTCGTAAATATTGGTCTCAAAAGCATATGCTTTCGGCTGGACGCGGACAACCTTTGCGGGAGCCTTTGGTTCATTTAAGTTTGCAAGAAAATAGGAAAACGTTTGTTTGAAACTGAGTCTAGCAAGTTGTCTATTGGGAAAACTTTAAACAATGACTAGTAACATTCTCTGAACTTCCTGTCCGTAAAGATTCAAAGGCGAAGCTTATGACTAACATATTTTCTGAACTGATTTGCGAGGGAGTAAAGTTAGGTGATAGAACTTTTACACTGGATTATGAAAATTTTATTCCACTGATGATGGTAGAAAGTCAGGGGTTAATGTACAAGAGAACTTAAAACAATTCATCCTACTTAATAATTTATAATACTGCTTGTTAAAGTGCGTTCAGGGGGAACTTCAAATCGGTGCAAACATGCTAGCCTGCTGGGAGCCGTTGAAATCCAAGTGCAAGGTGGTAGAAGCTGGTTTATCAAAAATCGGTTTACCTCAAGACGTATGTCCGAGTGCTACATATTATCCCCAAATTATTTGGAGAAAATTTATAAATAAGGTGAGTACACCATCAAGCATCTGCTTTCCGTTTGAAGTTAACTGTTGATGACGGAATTACCGAACTAACCAAACTTATTCCGTTATATTCTAAGAGCTAAATTTCTCACAAAAATGATGTCCAATATTCAAGGTAATCAAACGTTGAAATCCTACCTGTCAGTTGGCAATATCACAAGGCGAACAGGTAGTATACTCTCAGTCTGAAGGAAAAGGGACATAAACACTGGTGGTTCTTTAGATGACCAACTAACGAAATGTTTGTTCCGATGCGAATACCAACGTATCAGGTTTACGGTGGTTGCTTTATTGACGACTGCACTTGCGAACAGTTTCCAAAAAGTATCATTCATCTAAAACGCTTCTTTTGCTAATAAGCAAAACAATAAAAGAAGGCTAATAAAAGATACTGCCTTTCATAATCTTCAAACTGCGGATATAATTCCCGAATTTTGAAAGTTTCCTAAGATCGTTTTACCAGTTTTTGATACTATTTGTTCTAATAATGAAGTGTAAGGTTTTCCGAAACCAATTTAAGAATCTGGGAATTTTAAAAGCATTTTAAAAACAGAACATTTCTTCGGACGCAAAAGCGTCAATCATAAACGCTTTATTTGGATACAGGACATGTGACGTGTTAGAGTGAGATAGGACTCATTTGCCGTAACGCGCTCTAGATAGGAGGAACAAGTAATTTTACTTGATAGACTGTTCAAATCCCTACAATTTGACGGTTACCTTGACCAACACTAAATAACGTCCTCAAAGGAACAACATGATAAATACCTACAAAAAAGTGTTCGGCAGAAAACTTTCTTTTCGATACCAGTTGAAGAGACGTTGTTTATGAATTGATGCAAATGTTGACGACAAGTGAACATTTTTTCACTCAATCTTAGTGGGCTCGTCATATATATATATATATATATATATTTTATGGAACATTAAACCGGTGGCATTTGAGTGAATTGTCGTCCACGTTTGTTTGAAAATGTGCATGGTGTGTTTCACGTGGCAGTGACTTGTAGGTGTGACACTTCTTAGGTCACTCTAACTCGTTACCTTTATCACCAGTTTCAAATGCAATTCGATCCTAGTCACGTGCTCGTAATCCATTAGACAAAATCGATCTACACTACAAAGCGCTTTAAGCGGTTGTGAGTAAATAAAATTATCCGTGATCTGAATAGAGATCGATTGAACCCCACATTAAGATCATGAGAATCAGCAATTTTACACTGATTTTTGAAGACACATTTAGTGTTTATTGATTAAGGCGAACAAAAGACATTCTGTTCACCGGGATTTCCAAACGCAACGACGTCTAGAAAACACCAAAACGTAGGGCGTAATGAAAACCAATGAGGACGAAGAATCCTGACCATCACTTCGCGTCTGACCTCTAACAAAGTATATTATTTAACTAATTTAAACAACTGACCTCGTATTCTTCTAGTTTTTATGTGAACTCATTCAAGTGCAAATGTGAAAAACGCGCAGCCCTCAAATGAGAGAATTTTGGATGAGGGCAATGTTTTTGAACGGCAAAATTTTAACATGTGGTGCTGTTGCACATAATCAGGACAGATGTGACCCTTTGGTCTGACAAGATTGAACGCACTTGGGAGAAAATTTTCTACTGATAATTAGAAGTGACCCAGTTGGACAACCATCTGCCGTTTTAACGAAGGCTTAATGAAAATGTTGTTGCAGATTGGTGAAGAACTGTTGACCCAAAATATACGGCGAACCGGTTCGGTTTTGGATGCAACCACTAGTTGAAAGCTACAATAGAAATCTGTCGATGTGTCAGAGAAGAATACCGTGAAATTCTTGTCAGGGAAATTTAGTAATCGGGTCATTCGGGAAAATCGCACATGTGCGCACAAACTCAGACTTTGTCGTCTTAGTGAAAGTGAACGTTTGAAATAGAGACCAAGGATGTGAGTTTATTTCAATTTGAAGGAAACCAAAGTAAACTTTGCCATTTTGTTTTGTCGCCTTTTTAAAAACGAATTGGTAAGGATCACCACATCAGGAAATGTTCAATTTCCAGATTAACTTTACATTCAGTGTCAGGAAACGTTTCAAACTGCAACCTCTATTTTGCCTTTCCAAATGAAAGCAAAACAAGATTCCAACTACCAGGTCAACCTATCACAAAAGGCCGTATAACATACTCCAATAGCTGATTTTCATCAAAATTCCCATTTCTGTTATTATTGTTGTCGTGGTTTTTAGCCTTCACAACCGAACTCGCTCGATTGCGATAGGTGGGGGGTGGTGGGTAGCGCACAAAATATTATTAATTTGTTTACTCGTTTTTTTATCCCTCATCCAAATTCATTGAGCCGTGGGGCTGGAACAATAGGGATAAATGTGAAAGAAAACGTCGTGTTCTTGGATTTGGGTAGCACTGCAATTTGCCTCGTATTAAGATGTGAAAAAGCACTGATTGCCGATGTGACTCACCAAATGGTTAAACGTGAGCATCAAACAAGTGATAAGCAACGAATAGAACGTCAACTCTATCTATTACAACAAAACCAATTCACGCGTGAACAGACCGAATAAAAATATTACGTTCCAGCTTACCAGTATTTGTGAGAATGAGAGCCGGATAATCAGAACAGAACCAAGGTCAGCAGATGCTCCATGGTAACCTGAACGAAAAAAACTAATCGGAGATCAGTAAGATGAAATAATCAATACTCGATATTTAAATGGTCAGAATATATCATATTAGTTTTAGTTAGTTAAGTTAATGGAATTTTCGTACTGTTTTTATTGTTAGAGTGTTTCGTTGTCGACTCGGACAAGCAGAAGACTTGAAATCGCAAAACTTGAACAGCTTCTACATTATGTGAGGTTTTTTTATTTTGAATCAGTTATGAAAAGCCTTCAGCGTTTGAGTGGTTCCAATTTAAACATTCGTACTTCTCGCACTCTTATAAGTGGGTTTCAAAGCCACAGTCTATTGCTTTCGATATCCCCTGCCTATGTAATCAGGGTTAGTAATCATGAGCAAGTGTACAAACTCTCCATGCATCCATTTGAATGAACCTGCATATCATCTAATAGACCGAATTCAGTATAACCGCTTGGGTTGCATTTTCTTGTGGGTTCCATTTCCGCCGAGGTCAAGAAATATTCGTATTCAAAATATTCGCGCTTTCAAAATCGGTCGAAACCCCTGCATTGACGAATCCATGCGAAACCCAAAATCATTTTAATCCATAGTATGCGGATGTGCAAACAAATGTTCCCAGAATTATTTATCAAGGTTTGCTAAAGGCAAAGTTGACCTGTTTTCATCAATTATTTCAGGATCCGCAACAAAAGAGCCAGGTGCTTTCAGGAGTGTGCATTTATTCACCTGAATAAAACCATCTCAATTGTACAAACGTACACAAAATTATAACGTTTACTAGCATGTTATAGTCCAAATAATGGGCGATTTGTCTACAATGGGTGGCCATGATGGCAAGAATAAAAAGACCAATTTTCAAACAAATGAAACTGAGATGACATCCTAAGAAAATCTGATCGTAAGCAAAGTACTTTCATGCGTTATTTGTTTTTAGTGCTATGAACTAGAAAGGTGGATGTTGAGTCTTCGTTCTTACCATTTGAGTTAATTTTGGGGTCATTTAGAGGTCAGCTAGAAGTCATGGAACTTAGGGTGCATATGGTTTAAGACCGGAATTTGTTTCATTATTGAGTCGATTAAGATATGCAGGTTGAACTGCAGTTGTCAAGGCCTCAGCTTGGGTGTGACTGATGGGCATGAGAAATCCGCATAGGAATATTTCGGCTTTGTCATAGACCAAATTATGCTCATTCGTTTTTGCGGAAAGAACGGCTGTCTGATGGAGGCCTCACATTCTTTTATCTGATTTGTCAGTCCATGTTTCTTCGTTTTGCTTCCCGGGATTAGTGAATTTTATCCACCTGCATCTTTGCTCGGCAAAGCAATCGGGACTGTCTTTAAAGATGATCATATAAATTTATTTGTTTCGTTGGTATTCGAGCGGCGGTCATTTGGGTTTTGCGAGTTAAGGCATTAATTTATCATCTTTTCGGCAAAACACGGATGCCATATTTATCGAGTACCCCCCTTATTGGCTCTTTATGGGATACCATTGAAAGCTGTCCATTCTGTTTCGCCCTTGTTGTTAAAGTAGTTTGTCTCAGGTGATGTGGGATTAGTTGTCGTGAGTAACTATTATTCAGAATGACTGCCTTTAAGGATTGTATTTCTCGTTTACTATTCGCTAAGCTTTTTCTCAACTCTATATTCTGTTGAGATGGCGAACGTATGCTTTTTCGACTGAAATGCGGATACCTATGTACGGAAAAGTCCACATAATACGATACAGTACAACACGTTTCTGTGCGGCATGGCCGTTGCACGGCTTTACTAATCTTTTGGTTATTAGCGAGATGAACATCAGATTTGCTTATTTTGTATGAGCTGAAGTGAAGTGTCTAGGCGTCCTGTGACATTTATTCACGAATACGCAAGAGTAGGGCACTTTTAACCGGTAGTCAAGAATTCTAAGGGCCCTTTTGTTGTGTTCGTTTGCTAGTGCATACTTAAGTGAGATGCACTGACTAGTAAAGCAGTGCAAACACTGATCCAGATGTTCCGACTTTATAAAAACATATTTACTTATGTCAATTGAATGCAGAACCAAGTCAGCCACAACTGGTAAAACAGGGGAGCTCATAGCCATGCCCTGCATTTGTCCATGCAACAAATGAGTAAATGTGAATTAGGCGGAACTGCCGCATAGTTTACGACTGGTGATATTATCAGCTATGATGGACCACTTGGAATAACCGAAACGTCGGGAAATTACCAACATATAGCAAAAATCATGACCCATGGATTTTTTTGGTACACTGTGGACTGAACTCTATTCCGACACAGTCATATCAATTTGTACTACTATGGCCATATCCAATTCAAACAGAAAAGTTAGTTTTCACAGCCAAGAGTGACAAACGATTTTTGACTCCTTTACTCCCTCACCTTTTAGATGCGATTCTAACAGTACGAACATAAAGTCTTTATGTGGCTAGAACGAATTGCCACTTTTGTATGAACGATGGAATTAAAAAGACATGGTATTAAAATCTATGCTTTGAAACCGTGGTACAAGTTGCTCGCTATGATAATGCTAAGTCATTTAAGTCGAAATATAATTTTGTTTCATTTTCAAAAATCCTGAGCCACTTGGTAGCCTAACCTGAATTTATGTCCCTACAGATGTGCCAGACAGAATAAGGGTAACGACATCGAATGAATAATTTCAAACAAGTTTTTATGCCATTGGGATAAACAGTTTAGAATGAAACAAAAATAAGTGTTTTATCCGTCTTGTATACACGTTGATAAAACAGCAACTCCCGATTTTAGCTTGGTTTATTGGGATATTGTTCGTTTGAGGGCAATGGTCACTACCGCAGTGACTGGTGATGAAAAATTTGTGACTTGAACATAAACCCCAGCGATCAAGACCTAATTAGAGGATAGCAACCAAATTGCATAGCGGTAGTCTAATTTGTAATTTGTAATTACTTAAACTGCTAGCCTAAAAGAGAATTCATAGTATGTGGGCCTTGATCAATAAGGTCTGAAGTATCAATCAAAGCCAGAGCCAGATTTAATTACATTCGCTTGTCAAATCATTGCTCGATCGCCGCATTAGTTTTCCGAGCCTGCTTGGAATAAGAAACAGGAACGCAAAACAAATCAACAGCAAATAAGGAAACGAAGTAATTTATCGAACCATCAACCGCGGAATAAACCAACTGCATGGGTTAAGAAATCAATGTGAACAATCGAAATACATCTACGCTGATCATCGTTGATCGCCGGACGGTCTTGCCAAGACTGTTGTTGTGTTTAAGATGTATTGATGACCTAATAAAAACATCACTGGAGCTTCTTCGACGATTGGCTGCCAGGTCTTGGAAATATAAGGAAGAACGCTAAAATATCTGGTTCTGTAAACTCGTTGCTTGGAGGAAATCCCGATGTAATGGCTGCAACATATATATCACTCGTTGGTGAGCAAATTGCAGTCCACTGGAAATGGTTAAAGATTGTGGGAATTGGCATTCAGCACAGGCGCAAAGCCTGCCGTGAATGCGTGGCACAGCGTTCTGCAGCTCCATCATGGTTATGATGCCAAACGTCTTAATCTGATGCTACAAAGCGATAATAAAGGCACTTTTGATCAGAATGAAATGCCTTAGTTCAAACTGTTTATATCATGTTATATGTATTGTTATGTTGCACTTGAGTAAATAAGGAAATTCAGAGAATGCATTCTTTCTTGTAAGCCGTTTTCGTCTAACAATCCGTTGAGTTGGGCACCAGCGTCTGATACGTGTTCGCTCTGGTAAAAAACCACCAGAATTCCTCGCCCTGTCGATAACAACGAAAAAAATATTAATTCGTTCATTCCGATTTGAAGTTGAGTTTACTGCTTAGAAAAGAATAAATTTTTGATATAATAAACCATGGTAAACACTACATGATTTTGGATTAATCAAGAATAGATCATTCTTATTGTCTCATCCGGTTTGTTTGAAAACACTATTTGGATATATTCATTCTAAACTGATGAACTTTTGTTGAAACCAAACGGAACACAAGTTTTTGGTAAGCATCTGAAATGTTACTATGAACTAAGTTTGTCTAATCACACAGTTTTTGGAACATGTCAAATCCCATTGTGTGGATATTTGTAACCATACATGACTTGTACCCCAAAAGTGGAAGTTAAACTCTACCTGTCTGTTTTAGATGCATGCACTCCGCATGGCTTGCGTACGGCTAAAAAAATGTAAGAAAAACTGAGCGATTACTAATACTATTCACTCGTTGGTTTGCGAGCATATTCAACGAATTTTGCTTGTCAATAAGCAAAACGATTCAAAGCACTCACTGTATTCGTGTGCAATGGGAAATACTTGTTTTACATTAAGTCCAGTGTTGAAAAAATATTTGCCCACTGATTTCCTTGGTGATGGTGGTGTAGTTCATAAACTACGAAAATCAAATTGTTCCCTTCAAAATCTGCCCAAATAGAGCGTGAGAACAAGAGGTGCTTTGTAGATGGTGCAATGTTCTTTGAAACTGGGCCGGGGCAAAACCGCTTTGAGTGGGAAGGAGTGGATAAAGTAGATTGATTGTATAACTAAATCTCATTACCGTTATCAAATTTCCATGTTTCTCCAACAAAATTCTGAGTGGGTTAGTTCCAGACTGTGTCCCAAGTGAAGACTGAAGACATTCAGTTCCGGATAAAAAATAGCACACACAATTCATAGAATCTTGAGTTCTTGTTGAAGATGACTATCCCAGAACCGCCCATTTAGTCACCTGGAGAACGTTAACACGACCGATTTTGCGGCTTTTGCAGTATTCGTACATCCGTAGAGATAGTACGTATGTATACTTAGAATTATTTGGGAAACGAAAGGATTCCAGCAAACAGACAGAAAATCAGGCAAAATTTATACAAAGAAGCGAAGTCGCACTTAGCAATTATTAAAATTTGCACTTTTAAGGGAACTAAGACGAAAGATTTGGCTTTGTCGTTACCATTGTCGTTTCTGGATAACATTAAGGGATATTTTCTTTATTGAATATGACAAGCCATTGAGAAGGCCTCTTATGGTAGAAGATGGAATGAAATGTGCAACAGAAATCGTTGAAAACGTAACCGTTATTTGCGAATCCTTTTAAATGGGACATTGAAAAATTAGTCTTACAACGTCAATCTTTAGTTTATCAATGATTGTGTCACCAATCATGAAAGCCCACTGACCTAGTTAGCTACCAAACCATTTTTCGGGGAAAAATGTTGTCAGTTTGCAATTGAAATAGACTGATTACAACGTGAGACATTGCATCACTGATGGTTAATAAAAATGTGCAAAAAGATGACGGTCTACTCTAACGGAAAACTAAATTCTAAATGGTTGGAAAAAAGAGAGGGGAAATATATCGAATGTGATATTATCACAGTCACTCTGTCCTGATTGCAGTATTCTCGAAAGTGGAGAAAAAAATGTCATTTTTTCTCCATATATCTGCATTGCAGAGCGAACAGGTTATTTGATTTGCTTTGGAAATCTTCCGCCGAGTGAACACTTTCTTCCAGCTAATTGTCCGTTGTTGTTGTTGTTGTTGTTGTTGTTGTTGTTGTTGTTGTTGTTGTTGTTCTTGTTTATCAGTTAGTTTCGGTACTGAAAATCAGCAGCACGAGCTTGTTCGACTAATAAAACCACAAGCAATGTTCAAGTATTACCAAAATAATGATGGCATTTTCCTGGGTATTCCGCTGTTTTTGCTTTGGGTGACATCTATGCAGTGCTTTCGACTGCAGCACTATCACATATTGAAAATGTGGTATGTTCCGGAAAACTAATAAACCTGGCCTTCTTCATTCCCTCAAATTCAGAAAAGCTGTTTGCATCACGATAATTTTATAGGCCACTCAGAAAGTGTTTAACGCAATCAGCTCCTAATAATGAATTATAAAGAAGTAAAAAAGACTAATAGTTCATTCGGATAAGAACCGTTCCAGGAACTAATACGGACAAAATCACACTGTACCGTAAAAGCTTACGATATTCCATTAGCTACAAAAAAAGCCTGCCTTCAGTACTGTTTAGCCGTAATTGCTATGGTAGCACTATAAACTATCTGACAGGGTCAAATTCCAATAATCTCCAACGTGTACGCTGGAATCAAATTTATTTAGAAGGTTTTCTTCAAAGTACTGCACAGGTTCCATGAAAAAGCAAAGAAGAAATAACAGAAGTGATCTTTGTTGGCGTTTGTAAGGAATATTGAGTCTTGCCAATGCGTAACTGTGAACACCATTTTTATTACTAGCTTAAAACATTAGTGCAAAAAAAATATTCATCACTGAAAACAACGCGTTGCGCAACCGCAACATAAACGTTATTGGTTATCGGATTCAACGGTAAATACTTGCAATTCATTCGTTAGTAAGACGCAAATTATACGGTGAATTCCAACGAACAACTGCTGACATTCTGTCGTATGTGCTCCAATATCATGATACACGATGATTTAATATAACAAGACAAGAATTTATAATGCAGCTCAAAATGTTAAATTAAGATGTCCGATGCAAAAGCTTATGATAAAATCGCAAGTTTTCACAAACTGGAATTTAGGTCATCAAAAAGCCGGATAAGTTTTTAGAATCTAAGAGAAGAAATGAACTAGTGATCTACGCGGCACGCCGTAAACGTTTTGGACTACACCTCCTTTTGCGGACGAAAGTCTTTCGAGGAACATTCGGGAGACGAATTTTGCTGAATTCTTCCAATTTTAATTACGCACAGTAAGGGACTTCTCGAAAAAAGCCAAATGTTTACAACTGAAAGCTCTTTTCCCGGTTCACGAATATCTCATGAGGACGTCATAATGAACTGATTAAGTGTTGCCGTCAATAGGTATTTTGATCTACGAAACATGTACCAGTTTGAAGTTCGGCGTCAGCTGACAGACTGAGATGTATTCAACACTAGATTAAAGGCCTGCTGCCTTGGGTTTAAATATTTGGTATAATATGACATAATTAAATACAGAAGGTTAACTAGTGGCACAAAAATATTGTCATTCATTCCGACAATCCAGCTAAGTTGCCCTTAGAAAAGTGCAAGTGCATTATAGACAGCAGGTTGATTTTATTTTCCAATAAACGATTCCAGACAACGGCACCTATCCAAAAATACGACATCAATAAGAGGATCGCATTTTTGAAAGAATTCACAGAAAATATCACTGAATCGTCACGATGTCAAGTCGTCTTCAGGGTTCAAGTGGCAGTAACACTCATTTATCCCTTAAAGAATGGCCGCAACAGTAGTAATCAAGATATTTTGTAGAAACAACGTCTGGGTGGATTGATCCGGATAACATTTGGTGAATGATAAAACTACTTTTTGGGCTGTACAGGAGAAATGCTTTGTACAGAATTTCCAAAACATTTCTGACTGAAGGTAGGTGATCAATGAAACCCGTGTTAGTCCCATTACAAGAATTAAAAATCCTTGAAATGGGGACTAACTCCTTTTGAAAGAAAGGAAAGTTTCAATCTTAGTTAACTTGCGAATTCGCGTTTTCAGTCTATTATTGTGGTGCAGGTAAACCATGATCGTTCTGAAAATCATTCACTTGTTTTGTGTCATATTATTAAGTGCAGTCACAATTCGATTTTGGGTGCTCTTGTTATAGTTTAGTTATGAATGACCTGATTTTACTTCCGGGAACCCGGTACAGGTTCGAGAGCTTTGTAACAGTTACAAACGATCAGTCTTCTACTGTATAGTTTCCGAATCTTTAAATATGAATGAGGAATCAGACGTGTCAACATCAATTAAAGGTAATTACCGCTTTCACCACTCTGTGGTCACCAAATAAGAAAAACAGTAACTCGAAGCTCAGTTCACATCAAAACAGTTGGCATAAAGTCCTTCAAGATGACTGTATGCACAAAACAACAATAATCGTACATCGTCAACAGACTCGCTTTATGAAGAACAAATGTTATAAACTTTGCGGTACAATATGGACTTTGCGGAATCTGAAGCGAGCGCATACACTAATGGTCTATTGGTACCAAAAATAATATACAAACGTAGCGCGTTTGCAAATCGTTTGATCTAAAAGGGTAACGAATACAAGGAAATCTTGTTGTCATCTATCCCAAATTACTGACCTAACGCGATAACTGAAATTGCAAGGATGGGTCCTTTAGTGCAAAAGCCTGAAGCATTCGAGATTCAATGAAAATTTATGCCTCTTAGATGTGTTTGTGTTGCAATTTTCACCAAACATTCTGGAACGGATGAAACTCAACAGTGGCCTGGCTATTTCTGCACTTTAATGCTCTCACTTTCCACTCACGCGAGCTAATCAATAACTTCGGTTAATTTTACGTTCGATTTCTAATGTTCATTGAGAACTAGTCAATAAGAGAGGATTTATTTCTCGGGCGCCTTCCATGAATTTGGTACATTTTACAATTCTATTTGGATATTGTTAACCTTATAGCTACACGCAAAATCTAAAATCAATTTAGACGAATTTACAATAACTGTATTACATTAACTATTCCTCTTTTAATCAATTTTGAATAGATCGCTCACCATGGTCACATCGTTCACGCCAATCGTAAAGACTTCTATTATGCACACCTGAAATTCCAAAGTATATTAATATGAATATAAACTTCCCATTAACTCGAACGGAAGTCGGCGAAACTGGCAGGCAAAGTGCTCTGACCATTTCACTCCTGGTGAACAACAGCGGATGACGACAGATAAAATGAGAACATGAGTAAAACGAATACATACTACCGAGAACAAATATAAACAGCTATCTAGATATGACTGCCCTTGTCACCATCCAATACACGACAACGGAAAATCTAATTGTGCACCAAGCATTGAGTGACGTTTTAGTGAGATCGATGGTTGATTACCAACAGATATAGGACACTGTAAAAGCGGAAAAGTCCTGTCTGAAAACTGAACGGAAGAAAGTTAATGAAAACGGCTTGTATATTTTTGTGAAACTCAGGCCTTCCGGCCGTGCTCAGGTGGATTGTGTATTTGTCAACCAAATTGGGCGAAGGTTTGAATACTACAGCTGACAATCAATTTGGTGGTAGACCACAATTTTCTGTCGTCCAGCTCGTTGTTAGGCTTGGTCAGTTGAGACCGTTTGCGTTTCTGTGTCCATCAAAGTTTCAGGGTCATGGTATTCAGTTTGCCCTGCTCCTGCGTAGTGGGGTCTAGCAGATACGGGACATGCCATTCATACGCAAAGTAGGTGGAAAATGCAACGCCGACTTTGCACTTTCGGAAAAGTTGCTCCAAATCCTGCCGGTTAAGGTGGAATTTTATTCAATGCAAACCCAAGTACAGATGAGATTTCAGTTTTTGTAAACACTGAATAATTCGAGGTAAAGGTGGTAATGCTCGAGAGCCGACACAAGTTCTAAAGAATTTTCTGCAGGCAACAAGCATCTGGCATATGCGGAAAACATTTTGATTGTTATGAGGCCTCATTTTTATTTATTAGCCCAGGAATGATTGCACACAATTTCAGAAAGATCAATGTATCCAACTACGTGAGATGATTTATGAAGGTGGGATGTACATAACTGGGATAATGGGTGCTAAATGTGCAGTACGATTGCAGGCAAATGAAGGAACATTACGTGAACCCAATTTCTTACCAGCCCCACGAGTCGTGTCAGCTATCGCTGTTTAACAAATTTCAATTGCGCATAGACTTGGTGAACACACTGGGCTACTTCTATAATTTTAACTAGAATTTCACCGGAATTACCACGCACGACAAAGTGACGAAAGTGGCAGAGGTTAGTTGCATTTTATTTCCTGAATTGTCCCTCTCATTTACAGTGATGTCTTCAATCTTTTCATAGATGGTCATGTTGAAAACAATTTGCGAATGGTGAATTTATATCGGCTACTTACTATTTCTTCAAGATTTTCCACAATTGTTTTGCAATTCAAAAATGTGGGCGTCTTACGCAGGTCAGTTTATGGATAACACCAAACTTTTCACGGCATGCAACTGAACTATTCAGTACCATAAATCAGTGAATGGGCTTTCTTAAAGCGAGTACGATAATACATTTCTCATACTGGTTGTTTTAATGAAATTTATTCTTGACCTGTGCGCAGTACTCAAATTCTTCGGTTTTAGTTGTTTAACATTCTAATTTGTAAATTTCCAAAGATCAACAACAGAATGACAATTATGTTCCAGCTGGAGTTGTCTACTAACGAAACTTGAGTAGCCTAAAAATAAACGATCGAAGGAAGCAATGAACCTCACCACTGTGCATCATTTGACTGTCAACATGACAGGAAGTTTAACAGATTCTTTTGGCATACAACTTACTTTACTTAGCGATTTGCTTATCTCTTCGCTGTACTCCAAGGCAAAGAATTTTCAAAGATGTCAGATCTTTGGATTTCTCTTCGGTTTTTATGCTTTGGGAGATACGAAATGTAACGAACGATTATCAGTTTAGGATTTAAATTTATAAATATAAACGTGTATTCCACTAGCAGTCTGCAGCGGCTAGTTTGAGATGTTTTAACCAACGGTCCAATAATGCAATCTTATTCATGCTCAGCTAGAAGAAACAATGATACTGTGGTCTTCAGGCATTTTTATTAGAACTTCGTTGCTTGTGACGCGCGGGGCGAGGTATGTGTGAATCTGGTTGAGTTACTCTGGGAAAACCTTTAAACATTTTT
>LUCM01010217.1:0-23230 GCA_008360955.1 Fasciolopsis buskii | reverse complement strand
AAACACAGTCTAACTGTACAAACGCACCTGTTTTCAATCATTCTGATTCGATAGAAAATGACAACACGATCGCCACTGTTCACGGTTCGCTGCCATATTCTTAAGTGTCTCCAGCCAGCAAGTCGACGAATCTTTTGGACCCCAACCACGAAGGCGTGAGACACCTACTTTATCTAAGTTCGCTGTACATTCTCTCATCCCACGTTGCCACGTCATCTTTTGGCCTCCACATGGCTTCTTCCATTCCTTAAGAGGAACACAAAATAAGGCACGGTATGGTAGACGAGTGTTTGTCATACGCAACACGTGACCCAACCAGCGTAGTCTACTAAGTTTCATACGCTGAAACAAGCTATTTTTAGATGTGGCACCCAATACACCAGATTCCTAACCTCAATATTACTCACCAGGTCACTCCATCCAATCCTAGCCATACTACGTAAATATCGGTTGTCGGAAACCTCCAACCGACGAACATCGCTTATGGTCAACTGACGCTGCAACTGCCGACGTATCTTATTCATTTCCTTGCAGTTAGGCAGCTCGCGTTTTTGCTCCATTAGAATTAGCGACGCTTGAGAGATCCAGCGTTTTTGATAAATACTAGGTCCGGGACCGCAGGCGAAATTCGCCGCCAAATGCATCGCCTGCTCAATTTGATCCCACTGATCGTTTACATTGCCACTAGTTGCAGTTCTTAGTTCCTTGGACAGTTTCTGTTCGTAGCTGTTGCGAACAGCCGAACCAGACAGACGTTCGACAGCCAATCGGGGTTGTGGCCTGCGTCGATGGCCATTCAGCTGCAGCAAAATCCGCATTAAAACTAACACATGGTCCCATTTGATGCACGTGGTCCAGTACGATGTACAGTTGTGTACAGAACCGCACAAACGGCAGCTTACTGCAATATGGTCGATCTGACTCAGACCAGCTGTCGAGTTCGAGCGCCATGTCGCAGTGCGACGCGAACTGTGTCGAAAATTCGTACTAGATAGGAATAAATGATTATCTGCACAGAATTGGAGAAGTCTTTCTCCGTTGTCTGTTCGCTGTGTAGGCAAGGCGCATCGCCCATCTAAACAGGATTCCGGTGCACTCAGTTTTCCAACTTGTGCATTAAAGTCACCTGCTACCACTGCAATGTCAGGGCGTTTGCTCATCCGAACAAGGGTGACGAGGTCATTGTAAAACTCGTCTTTCTCCATGTCAGTGCTGCAGTTCGTTGGAGCGTATACCGAGATATCAAATAAACTACGCTTAAAACTACGATCCTTCCGAACGCCGACTGATCCCTGCAGTCTTACAGCGTACAAGTGACTGTATAATAGGATCCAGTCTAAAGGAGCTCCTTTAGCCTTCGCACTTAGGACTACTCCTACAGAGCGTTGACCTACAGCTTGAGGCGCTTCGTCTCCTGAAGTGCGAAGAAAATATCTTGACGAGACGTTTGGCGCAGTTAGTTGAATTACCCTACTCCAATCCTGAATTCGTGTTTCACTCACACAGCAGACATCAATCGAAAGTGAGTCCACTGTCAGAGCCAACCACGCCTGTTGGCCAGCTTGCATTAAAGTGCGCACATTGAGGGAACCCAGATTCAGAGGCTGACGAGGCTTGAGAAAATGTGAAAACCACCTACTACACTACTTGACAATAAACCGTTGTGAGTATCGAGCGTGTTATCAATGGAGATACTATGGGTAGGCAGAAGGAGCAAAGAGATGCAGTTGGAGACAGAACAGACTGGTTGAATAAAAGAGAGGGAACTCTGAGCAGTAGCATACTTATCACTACCCACCCCACCTGCGCTCGATGCAATGGACAGCGCGGTCCTGATTATCCTGCGCGACCACCGATGCAGTATGGAATTATTTGTAGGCGTGTAACTCATGGGGAATAATGGACGGGTACTGCTAGGGAGTCCAGCCGCTAAGCAGAAGAACGATTAGGGTTCTCAACCGAAGCCTTTGGTTCTGACAAGAACCTGACCGCAAGGCAGCAGGGGAACAGCTGATTGGGCGCCGATCTACTTGGATCAATTAATCTTCCACTCGTTTTTCCGGCCGAGCTGCCAACTCAGATCAACCCCCCACTTAGAGGACCAGGAGACTACTTCGTCAGGCCTCTACCCATTGACCTTCCAGGCATGATTGGATCTTCGGCTTGAGATAAACCATCCTGTATAGCTCGTTGGATCATGGAGGCACGCAAGCCGTCACACCACGTCAAGGTGTAGTCTCGTTGTGACAGCAGCGTAGTCTACTAAGTTTCATATGCTGAAACAAGGTATTATCAGGAGTGGCACCTGGTTCTAGCTTCCTCATTTCAACATTACTTACCCGGTTACTCCATCCAATTCTATCCATACTGCATAGACTTCGGTGGTCTAAAGCCTCTAGCCGACGAACATCTTCCACAAGATGATTCCGTCTCGCAACCGTACAATAGAACTGAACACACTGCAGCACAGTACACACGACATTTCAACTTGATTGAAATATCAGGCCGGCTCCGCAAGTGCTTTAATTCAGCGTAAACTGCTCGAGCATGCGATATACGCCTGTTTGCCTCTACTGCGGATCTACCATCGTTCGATACGCAGCTACCAGGGTGACTGAAACGGTCTACAATCATAAGTTCATCTACGCTCCAAGTTCGGCACTACTTTCGTCCAGTCCTGTAACAGCACTTTGCACTCTGAAGGTGCAAAGTATACACCCAGCAGAGCAATCGATCTCGAGTCTGTCTAGTGCACGTTGTGCATGGTCCGGAGATTCGAAAACGCACACGTCGTCTGCGTAATCTAGGTCACACTGCTTCGCTCCACCTCACTATTTCTCCGATCCAGCTAACATTTTACGAACTTCCTTGTTTCATTCTGTGGAGCTCGGATGGACGGATCTGTGGGCACCTAACAGAGCAACGGACGTCGAGTAAATCAAACTTTTACGCTGTACAGAACCTTAGTATGCTTCAGATGCTCGCTCAGATCCTAGGCATTTGTACGTGACGATAACCACGCAGAAAGCTCATACTGGAACCCAAATCGGCGATTACCGCCCGGCTATACGGGACTGGCGGCTTTTATGTTTGTAGGACCATAGACCATGCACGGACCAAAGGACACGTGGACCAAAGCAGTACCTGAGCCCATGAGTGGGATCAGATTGGCGGGCAACTTTCAGTTAGCCACGCGCCATCAATGGCCATTGCGGAAGTGGCCCGACGGTGGTGTTTACCAAGGCGCCGTACATCCGGCCACTTTTTTTTCTCTCGTGTTATTGATTTTGCACCAACCTACCTCTGTGCTTTTTCGATGATGCCACTGCCCACCGAAGAAGTTTGGAATTTACACTACTCCGACTATCGGTCAACGATCGCATATTAGCGCAGTTCGCCTCATGGCAAACCAAGCACTAAAGCAGTATTTGACGTCAGGTTCGTTACGGTACAGAAACTGGGCACCAAGATGACGGCCATGACAAAAGACTCCATGACCTTGGCATTTTCTTTCTCAGACGCCCATGCATAAGCGGTGATCTGACTGAGAAGTTTAAAATAGTAAAGGGTCTTTCAGGTGTAAAACGTGAGGAACTATTCACTCTTACACCAGACAGAGGGCACATTTCAAGACTGCAGTGCAGCAACAGTAATAGTGCTAATGGATTTGAGGCTCTAGAGGCCTGCTAGGCAGTGGTATACCCAGAGCTGGAACAGTCAGTTTCAGGTGGGAATTTAGAACGTATTTGTTGGATCTGACACTGCATTTGATAATTTGCCCTTTGGAAACAAAAAACAGCGATGGGAGCCACGGACACCGACAACAACATACCAATCCGGACGCTCATGGAGCTGGAAGTTAAATTTTTGTCCTGTGTATGCTGAACCCAAGTGAACGGTGAGCATGCAACTGTGAGTGGCTGTGTTGCAGTGGCCAAACCACGGTTAGGAAACGAACAATAACTTACAAAATTGTAGGCAACACTGGGGACAGAGCGATATCGTTGTCACGTATGTGGTTAACTATTAGAATCGAATGCGCACCTACGTCTATCTCACATGTCATGGTTTTTACCCTAACCCAAGGTCACCCCACGCAAATTCTATACATGCTCATAGGCATCGTTGTCAAATGTTTGATAACAGGTCCTAGTTAAGATTGAAACGTCACAATAAACGTTATACTTTAGTGTACGTCATTTAACCTCTAAAATATGCAACCTGAGCTGCAAATATTTTCACATATTATATATATATATGTATACATTCACAATCGCGTCGGGATTAGGGCATGTGGATGGCCCATCTTTCCTTCGGCGTCGTCCGAACAGAGGCTTATATAAGAAATCTGATTCTATATGCATAAGCCCAAGTTTGTATATGGAATCTAACTAAAAGCAATTTAACGGCATGTTAAAAATCGAGAAAATCACCCGCGCACACAGCTGCGGCAGTCATGTGGCGCACACCAATCAAAATCCAAGCATCGCAAACCACACCAATCGTACGCCTCAAGCGGTACGTTCGAATTTCAGCTCAGTTCGGTTCCAGTTCCAGCTACAGTTACATTGCAAGACTAGATGCCTGATCTTTCAGGTTTTTGCACCGAGATCTCCTTGGATCCGACGATGCTTCGACAACAGGAGGGTGGAAAGCCCTCTTCAAAGGGGAAAACACTTAATGAGATGCTTTTCTCTTAACCATCCCCTCAGCCCTTCATTTCACGCCCTTTCTCCTCCAAAAACAGCTAGCCATACATTGCCTAACCTCCCTTTGAATTCCAACACTGCTCCCACCTCGACCACCTCCTCCGATAGCTTCAGCCATTTGCATGGCAAACCATCTGCCCCCGTACAGTCGTTTCTCCTTTCGCCTTATCTAAAATAAGGCTCAGCGGTGGCCCTGTATCTCGACCAGACCCTTAATGATTGTGATGGCCTGTATTAGGTCACCCTTTTTTCGACGTCTTTCGAGGGAGTACAAGCCGTGTGTCCTCACCCTCTGCTCGTGTCCCACGTGCCTCAAATGTCCGTGTAAAAGCACGCTGAACCTGTTCCAGCATTCAACGACCTCTTACGAAATACGGTTTCTATGCCTGGACAAAGCATTCCAAGTTCGGTCTGGCAGATGACCTAAAACGCGACAAAACAACGTTGGGCTTCCTAAATCCCACGGTCCCCTTAAGTTAGCGTAGAGCACACCATGCCTTCTGACACTGTAGACTAGGTATGAAGTCCGCACTGACGACTATCACGAGGTCTCTTGCCGGCTGAGTTTGTTCGATCACTACCTAATGCTCAAGTGGACCCATGTAACGAGGGGACTTTGCTTCTCTTTCCACGAGACGCGGACATTTGTTCAGGTTCAACGGAAGATCCCAGCTGATCGACCACTGGCGAACTTTAACCAGATCCCTCTGGATAGCATCACTGTTTGCTGTCCCTAACAGTTTGAAGTCGTCAGCAAACATGAAGCACGGATTTTCCAACCGAGTGAATGAGTCGTCGACATGCGAAAGGAAGGGCGGTTGCACTAAGACAGAACCCTGAGGCAGTCCCAGTCGCAGTTAGGTTGCATGATTACATGACAAAATGTCTTATTGTCCAGGTTCATGCACCGAGAGCTCCTTGGATCAGACGACGCTTCGGAAATTCAGTCCTCTGCAGTGAAATCACTGTTGCAACAGCAACAAGGCCATAGCTTGCAAACTTGAGGGAAAAAGACCACCCCCAGCAGTTGTAAAACCGCAGAAAAGCGGACATTTGTGATTAGTAAAAGGAGCCAGGGAAATTCCCCGTGCCTTCCCAACCACCCCTCTTTTGGGTGAAAATAAATACGAAAATCGAACCGTTCTATGAAGAAAATGGACCATTGTCATTACTGGGTTTGATTTTCAACCGCCCAGTCCCAATCCGGGGTAAAGGAAACCCACAGTAGCGTGTTCGCCTGATATGCCTCCGGCTCTTGCGCTGTAAACTTACTGGGGTGCAAGCCCACTGGACCCCGCCCGTCTTAGTTACCACCCCACACCCTACGCCCTTCAAATGCGCGCACGGCATCAGTCCTTTAACAGAGCCGCAACATCATCACATTCAATGTCCTCAACACTATTCGCGGCTTTCTCCTTTCACAGATGCACACCTGGTAAAAATCTAAAATGGAAAGACGCCAGGGTTCTCTCAATTGCAGTTATTCTAAACGAGATGGCGGAAGACGTTACCATTTAGGCCCTAATCTATATTGCTATCCGCAAGTTATATAATAATCGCTACCACATGGCCGGACTTGACTGCGACTGACGTGCCCACCGCATTAGCGGTGAACACTTGATAAAACACGTACACATACACCCTGCCTTTATATTATCGTCATTAATCCAGATGCCTTCTCCAATTCCCCATTAGGCCATTATTCGCACTGTGACGTCTAACAATTCGATCTCCTCTTGACAGGTGCCAAAACGGTCCAAACTCATTTCATACCGCCGGTGGACACTTTCTTTATTTTACTGCGTGTTACCGGTTATTCTCCTCCCCGCAATTGGTGACGTTTTCTCTCCCCGCGCCCTCAAGCGGTAGTTCACCGTTATCAGCACCAATTTTTTGCTCTGCTCCACACATCCAAGCGGATATTCCGTACTTGGTTGCAGAAGCAACCGTACAATTCATTACCTTCAGCTCACATCCCTATTTCGGCGTTGTTCTTTTATTGTCCCCTCCGTCCTTTCTTTCAGCCAGGTTTGCAAATTTTTCATTCGTCACTCATGATCCATTAGCATTCTTTGTCACAGATTACCCTTCACCAACATTATATGACGTCGCTGATCGTTTTCCCTTGAATGGCTTCGGGAATCAACTCTTGGCTGCTAGCGGCATGGCCTACATACCATGTTTAATGATTTGGCTGAAAAAGCAAACCCAATGACATAGTTGTCGCCTTATGCTGCAGTTCCAGACAGAACTTTTGGCGAAGTTAATCAGTAAGCAAAGCATCATTGCCGCAACTGCACTTTCTGAAAACGTAAAAATTGCAATGAACAAGACACATCTGCCTACTAACCACACGACTCCAGCAACACGCATTTGGTTTCCAAGATGCTACTAGGAACCAGTGTACAGCCCGCTGCAGCGGATTCGTCTAAAATATTTTTTGTGTGCGCAATACACTCGCCAACTCATCAGCCTGACTGAAATCCATTGAAGCGCATACCGTTCACGGGCTCACGCCTCGCGGTTGTAGACCTGGACATGTAGAGCTCGCCTTTCACTCTTCAGCCTCCTCCCAAACGTTCCCACCTAGACTCACCAAAACAAAGTTCCCTAGTTCTACCACGCCCACACACCCGGCCACCCCACACCCACTCTACATTACGATCGCCAAAGCCAGTTCCTGTATTTCACTGCCATACGTCACCCTGCCCCCACAGGCTGCGAGCCCCCAGGTGAACGGTGGTGCTTGACACCAAGGAAAGTGACTATCTAAACAGCGGTGTCGCCACTGTCCTCAATAAAAGGGGTTCACGTAGGACATAGCCATCTTCCACCTTCTAAGATTTCCGCCAAGCTCGCAAACAATAGCTGGGTGCTGGGTCCTGTCCCTTTAGATCGGTCAGGATCCCGTAGACCCGCCGCTTAAGGAAGTATGGTTAACTCAGTTATAATTCGACCTCTTCATTTCAACGCTACTAACGAACCCCAAAGCATTAAAATTTGTTTCTCACTACCCCAACCAGCGCGATTAGTTAATCACCCTAATTTTCATCTCGGTTACTCTCACAGGACTTAAACTGATTTCCGTATTACTGGCCTGCCACCAACTCCCCCAAACGTACGCAAGAGCCCTACGAGTTTCGTAAGAGGACCACATTTTTCTGAATTACCCCCGGGGTTGACTGTCCACAGCCGATAATTGCATTGCTTAAGTCGTCCACCCTACGCCATAGTCACACGTTCCCAGACCAAATATCGGCGCTTCTAATCATCTGGAAGTTACGCCTTCCAACATCCCAACACCTACAGATTAACTCCAAACGACCTCAAGTTGTCCCTTAGTTTATTCTGTTTTCCTTCCAGGTATGCCGTGCCTTCCATCACCATTACGCAGCCTCTTCATTCTCCAACTATTGCATGCTGCTTACCGGCCATATGAACAAACATGATGGAATGTGCCATAGCTTATAAATCAGACGTAACAATCTATATTATCCCAGCGGCCTAACAACAAACATCCACTCATCGTTGCTTGTCTCACAGTGCATTCTCACCCCACAGCAAATCTTACAAATCTGATGTCATTTATTTCAATCACCATTTACGTGATAGCACTGCTGGGCCATTTTCATCATCACCATCAAGCGCGCAATCGTTACTAAATAAGGCGCACGCTCTGTGCCCGTTGGTATATACACGCAGATGCGATTTCGCCCTTCCCGCTGAGACGGCTGACCAAAAATTCCCCCGACAGAGACACTGCTTTAATTGGTTACAATGCTTTTACGAAATACGGGATAAATAGGCATGTGGGAGGCTGTCTGAATGCACAAGAGACACCCTTTCAGCCTCATGGTACAATCACCCTAACTTTAATAACCTGAAAGATTCTATCTGGTTGACTGTGGCTATCGGGCGGCAAGAATTGCTGATCAGTTGCATCTGCCGTCTCATTAGTGCGCGTCAGCCATAGTTTTTACCACCAATTGATGCACTCAACGCGGCCGCGGACCTTCCAAGCCCTGAGCTGGTAGCGGTCGACTTCAACGTCCCTGTGGTTTGGTGGTCTTCTTTCGCCTCCGCAAAATACCTTTCCGCGTTTGTTTTCAGTCTATGACTGGGTGGATGAACACAAAATGCTTCGTTTCCCACTATGGCCGAAAGTGTTCTTGATATTCGCAATTGGCCTAATGCTGGCTGAAATGCCCGTATAAGACAAATTACTCGGGTATGATCATTTCCAAAATGTTTTTAAATTTACAGGTTTGTGGTCACTTAACCCCTCTTTGGCCTTTGCCAACACATGACATAGAGCTTTATGGAGTCATCTTTCCTCTATAGTTCATAGCCAAATTTGGGACAGTTTCTTTCTATCGGTGGATCTCCAAATGTAAACCAACCATTTTTTCACAAATCTGAGTGAGTGCTTTGACCTAATCTCCACAGTTCAGTGTGCACGATACAAAAAGGTCGAGCCCCGGGCTGCAATATAGGTTCCCCTTAATTCGGGCAAGAATCAGACGGGACAAAGAGATTACATTGATGTTGCAGTTGAGCCGCCTGTCTAGGGAAATTGGAACACTTCTCATCTATCTTCCAACAAAGTAGGAAATGCAAGCGTTACACTCTATTTCCAAAGCTGCAGCACTGGTGAAAGTACTGGGATATAACAATTCCCTACCTAGTAAGCACACCACATCGCTCATAACCGGAGGCGCGTACGCAAATAACCCTCTAACGATATCAGAAATATTTTCTTATTATTTCTCCTCCCCTATGACAAACGGTAACAACATCACACCGGACATGCCCTTATTCGCCTATGCATTCTCCACAAGGTTATCATTTAAAGAAATTGATGCTTAACCACTACTGACAAAATAGGACCGTCCTTCCAGGTTGGACCAGACAAAATTCCAAGGTGCTCTTCAAATCCTGGATGCAGATGTTCCCATAATGTTGTCCAATTCACCTAATTTTTCGTCAAACAGTGAAACTTGCTGCATCAATTGAGAGCTTCCGACGATGTCCCAACTCCCAAAAAGGGCTCAGAGCAGGAGCCCCAAAATTACAGATCTATCAATCACACTCCAGTCGTCCGACCTATTACGGAAAAAACAATAATAATCTATGTTTCTCGATTTGCGAGATGCATGCTCAAGGCAACATCAAATATTTACAAGGATGAGGCACAGGAAATGTAGATGATATATGTGGAATGAGACAGGCGGGTTGGAGCACTATCGCGTCATTACAGAAGTTCGCCGGAGAGTAAAATGAGATACTGCAAGGCAACGGGGAAATTACAAGTATGCCAGTGAAAAGCGAAAAAATAGAAAACCAGTTTTTCAAGACCGAAAAAGAGTTTCCTGGGGCTGTTTGCGAGCAGCGGACGACGAGTCATTTCGTGTTTAAATGCACTGAATATGCTCATTGCTCGCGCGAAACATGGAAGGAGCTCAACGGTGGATATCGATATATGGCCGGAGTCCCCAAGTGTCGGGAAAAGAGACGAAAAGCATTGGTAATGCGATAATGGGATGGAAGTGATGAAAACCAGGCGGGACGTCGGGCAATTTGGATAGGACACGTATTTGACAACAAATAGCCAAAAATTACTGAGAGCGGATGAAGAATGTCAAGATTGTCCCAAACTATCTAGAGGAAATTTGTGAAGCCCCGGATATGAAACTCCAAGGACGGTGGCTATATTTACATACGTATGGCAGTAAGCTTTACCGGAAGGCGCGTCAGATAAGAGAAATTGTGCAAGAAAACTCCCCAAATACACTAAGCAAAAATGTTCTCTATGCGATCATTTTTGTTGTCGCATCTTTTGATCTTAGTCAGCAGTACGGGTGGGGAATATGAGGTGCACAAGCCGTCCCGGAGACAGTAGTAATTGTGGTTTTGTTCAATTGTGATGATGTGAAATGAGATATCCAATGCGGTTTTCGGCCTAGTTTCGGTTTAACAGGCCAGAACTGGAACGTCAATTCTAGCTAACAGGTTCCTGGTAGAAATGATAGGATAGCTGATTTGGAATCGCCATAACGAGAATGCAACCGGTAACAGCGCGTCTACTCCGGGTGCGAGATATGAAATGCAAAAGAGAGAAGTAGACTGAGGTGGATGCCAGCTTGGGGTTTTGGTGACTATTGGATCGCGACAACATACCCGCAACATAGTGTGTCTATTCCGTAAAATGTGGTAACTAGAATTCAGCCATGATAGCAGCTTTATGGGTGTTTGAAGGTTTGGGGATACCAAGAATAACCTATTCAGCTCCGCTAAGCCAGTAAAGAGGATAAGATGACATGAAGCGCAAGGAATATACGTATTGAAGGTGTTTAAATTCACGGGATGTGATGAGAGCATGAATCTTTCAAGAAGTGCGTTGACAATTTCGTCCGTCCACATTGGGAGAAGCTCAAGAGTTAGCTGCTTAAGCCACTGGTAAAGAGGGCACATCACTACAAGAGAGATCACAAAGTACTTTGGCACGGACGTGTGATAAATTGAGGAAGTAAGAGGTGAAGCCGAATCTCAGATGATGATCTCAGCAAAAATTCGGTCACATACTAAAATTTGAACCCATATTCTTAAGGAACATACACGTGACCATCTTGTATTAACTCCGATGAAGGGGTTTCTGTACTGAAACCCTAACAATATGAGTGCTGTGCTTCGAAAAAGAAGCCGGGTCAAGTAGGTGGAGCGGATAAAAGGGACCAACAAATTTCGGGGGCATTGAATTCACTTGCAACTATCTTGCGGTTGGGGGGGAGGCCAGAAAGATGAATGAAGGCTTGGGTTAGACGAGTAATATCAGAACTATTCGAGTTTGGTGGTCGGTGTACATATCGTATATATATTGGGAGCTCGGGCATTTGTACCAGAAGCCAAAGGGTGTCAGGGATAGAATCAAGCAGTGGGTGATGGAGAACGGAAGCTTAGTGTAGCTGCTTCACGTAGGCTAGGCCACTGCCTCTACGATGTTTTCTGTTCCTTTGGTAGGGCGTGCAGCCCGCTGGAGTAAATGACGGAGAGGAGCTGTGGTCTGTCAATTAGGTCTCTGTTTCCAAAGTAACGTCGTAAGAGTTTTTCGCTGCTAACAATCTTAGCTCCCTTACTTATGAGTCAGTGTGCGAGATTTCGGGAGGCTTAGGGAAAATTCACCGGAACATTTAGTCTACGTGATACGTCAGGGATGGGTTTGGTGGGAGTCAAATAATCAACGGATACACTAGAGGTTTAGATAGTGAATAACTGCGATAAGGGAGTAAATCCAGTAGAGGTAGGTATACTGGCTGGCTGGGGACTGTCTTTGTTAAGGGATTTGTGGGCTGAAGTTCAATATGATAAAAGAAACCCGGGAGTTAATGAGCCGGTTGTTAGGGGATGCCAGTGTGGGGTGTGTGGTATCAGTGGGGGTTGGACGGTGTTAGGTAGCCTTGCCACGGCGGGACTGGCAATCTAGTGGTTAGTGGGGAGGGGGCTTTGGAAGATGCCGGAGAAATAGCCGGTTAGCAGGTATACGCATGAATTTTTGGGGATAGGCGTTACCTTTGGAATTCGCGGGAGTCAGGAGAGCAGCGCTTTCTAGCTGAGGCAACTGGAGTAAGCGGTGGACAAGAGTGGGTTGGGTAAGGGGTCTCATGGTAACTTGTGGCTCAAAGGGTGAAATAATGCTATCTAAAGTTTGCCAGGTATCCTGGAAGGATCCAGGGGTAAATCGTGCAAAATTACGAGGATACTGGTAGTTGGGGTGAGGATTTTGGCGTGCAGTAGTAGGAAAGCTGGACTGGATGGCGGAAATGCATCTAAATAGGGTTGACTGGTAAGTGGATGGAAGTTGTGAGGATAAGCGGCAGGCCTTAAGTAAGGGCATTAGTATCATGCTGGAATGTGGCAAATCTGTTACCGAAGGATGGTGGAGGCATGAATACTGTGGGCCAATCCACTAGTAATTGTAGGCGGCAGTTAGCTGGCCTTCATGAGTCTATGGACCCTCCGTTTTGGCAGTGCTCATGCCGGGATGGTTTATTCAAGTTGAGTGTGCCGAGAGTGCCCGACAGTTGAGGTATAAAAACAGGTCGACCCATTGGATTAACAGGATGGCTAATGAAGTGGGGTGTTTTGTGGCTAGTTGAATAGGTCACTGGTATGCGCTTCCTGTGGAATTCAACTGATTTTGGCTGGGTGCCATGTTGTTGTTTGACGGAAGGACGAGGAAGTGTTAGGGGGCGTATCTGGGATGGAGAACACGCCAGGTATGTCTGAACCTCCAAATTTGGAGGGGGCTGGGGGATTGTCGTCCAATCCAAGGTGAAAAGACGGTTTCTTTTTTTACTACAATGTTTTAATATTGCTTGGTTGGGAAGAGAATCTTTGAGAGTAATCAGAGGAGACTGAGAGAACGCTCGGTATAATGGTGCTGTGGTCAGTTGTCATATAGGCGGCGAAATAGCCGCTGAATGCATCTGAAATCATTAAAGGGTCATTGGCGGAAGTTTCTCGAAAAAAATGACTGACGTTTTGTGAGTACTAGGAAAGGAGTTGTTAGCTATCAGTAGTTTGGCCAGAGCTGCAGTCTTGTTGGTAGAGTGCAACGCTTGAAGTTCCTTCTTCTGTTGAAGAGAATCGAGAAGGGTCTTGATCTCCCTAAACACGAAGTTCATTTGCAATATCAGAGCAAATTCTTTTGTTCCTTTGAATCTTGTTTTGATTTAGGAATATTTTTTGAGGCGGTCCAGGGTACTCAACCATTCGGGGATTGAGCCACACTGGTTTGGAGTGATTAGATCAGGTTACAAACTTAAAGTTGCGCAAACTTGGTTGGTGGCCATTTGGGGTTCCAACGGTAGAAAAAAACTGTCCTAATTTTGGCTACGAATTATGGAGGGAAGATGGCTCCATGAAGCTTTGTGGTAAGGTTTATTGGAAGCTGTGGAGGAGATGACGGACTGAGAAATTGCAAATAATTTGGGAATGCTCACATCCCAGGAATTTTTTCTATGGATATGCGCACCTGATTTACGTCAGTTGTAAAGATAGGATTTAGAATACTGTCGGCCGTAGTGGGAAATGAAGCATTTTGTGTTCATCAACCCAGTCATAGACTGAAAACAAACGCGGAAAGGTATTTTGCGGAGGCGAAAGAAGACCACCAAACCACAGGGACGTTGAAGTCGACCGCTACCAGCTCAGGGCTTGGAAGGTCGCGGCCGCGTTGAGTGCATCAATTAGTGGTAAAAACTATGGCTGACGCGCACTAATGAGACGGCAGATGCAACTGATCAGCAATTCTTGCCGCCCGATAGCCACAGTCAACCAGATAGAATCTTTCAGGTTATTAAAGTTAGGGTGATTGTACCATGAGGCTGAAAGGGTGTCTCTTGTGCATTCAGACAGCCTCCCACATGCCTATTTATCCCGTATTTCGTAAAAGCATTGTAACCAATTAAAGCAGTGTCTCTGTCGGGGGAATTTTTGGTCAGCCGTCTCAGCGGGAAGGGCGAAATCGCATCTGCGTGTATATACCAACGGGCACAGAGCGTGCGCCTTATTTAGTAACGATCGCGCGCTTGATGGTGATGATAAGGATGGCTCAATATTAGTAACATTTGAAGGTAGACAACCGGAGCAAATGTCATCATAGGCATATGATTTCATTTGGAATGGGAAGTCATTGCGAGAAAAGCAAAGCTGAATGAATGTTGTTGGTAAGGCCTTTCGGTCCCCGTGACCCGTCACGCCTGATTCATAAGCCACGGTATGTTTCAACCTGTTAATTGGTATAGGCGGTGAGCAACTTGCGTTTGCTGGGGAGTGAAGAAGTTGTATAACGGCAGTGGAGGGTATGGTATGGCTGACGAAAAAGCCAGGTAAAATAAAGCGTATCCTGACTCCATTTGGAGCAAATCGTTAGGTGGCGGGATGTTGGAAGGCCTGACGTTTAGCTGATTAGAAGCCTCGAGAATTTGTCTAGGAAGTTTGCACAGTGGGTGTTAGCAGGTTGGCTTAGACATCGACTGAATATAGTGCTCGAAGTCTTATCCGAGCCCCATCAACAAGTTCCAGCCCTTTTTATTTCCGGTTGTCTCAACAAGTACATATCATTGTAGGTACAGATAGGGGAATGCCAGTAACAAAACAATTCCTACGCAATTGTCCACCTAACATTGGATCTTTTTATTACCTTTGCGGCAGGGCTGAAAGGTCACTGTCACCCCCTGTCACTTCGGTCTATATTGTCCGTATTTCCTGTGCATCATCTATGTAAAAACTTGATCTTGTCTTGCGCATGCATCACGCAAATAGAGAAATATACATTATTATTATTGTTAGCAAGATATAGAAATAACATACTCTCACTTACTTTCAGCCTAATATTTAACATCCTCACCTAAACAGCTCTTTTGGATCCATGTGACAGCTAACCCATTTCAAGCGCGAAGGTTGGCACCATTCAATGCCTGATTCTACGAAACAATTGTCAATTGTCGTTCTTACTGTTGCGTCTACGATAATCCTCAGCCGGAACACTTCCAGACTGCCATCTTTTTCTCTTTTTTCTTCCAGATGTTAGCAGTTGCATTCGTGCATCGCCAAGAGTTCACTATCTAGATTCTGGCACCACCCTCGCACGTCTGAGCACACCGCGAAAGCAAATGACTCAAGGCTTAGATAAGCTATCTCAGAACGGACAAATACGGTGCTCCACGGGCGGAAACAAAGAGAAAATTGGTGTTAAGCTGCATAATTCAACAGTGCGAACTGACGACCCTGTTATGAGTCTGTTCATGGAGCGAGGCCACATAATCCGATCCACAATTCTTAAGATCCTTTGAGCAGACAAGTCTTCCCAGTTGTATAGCCATATTGTTGGAAATACCAAATCGTAGCTAACGTGCCTACCACGTTGAGACCCAGTCACCCTGTTTCAGGTGCCGCCACCATCGTCTACCGCGAACATCAGCCCCAATTTTCCCCTCGAGAGCCGCGGCTATATGCTGGGACCTCGAAAGAAAAAGAAAAGAGCAGAGAGTTTAGGCTTTGTCTCACACTGCCTAACCAGCTTTGGATATATTATTCAACTCCTTCCATGTTATTCGTCATTCTCCTCTTCACTGCTGACTATGTTTCTCACCTTCATGTATTTGAGCAGTGGTTTGCTACAATGCTTCATCACTGTTTTTTGTTTCTCCGCATTTCCCAAAGGCTTTAGATTATTTTCTTAGTTGTAGAATCCACAGTAGAATGGCTGACTTTCTCATTCTTCCCCATTTTAATACAGGGCACCTATCGGCCGTCAGTGCTCTTCAGTCCAGCTATATCGATACATTTGGCAAATTTTAACCCGTAATCATGGTTTTAAGGCTTTTTTCACTGTATCTCAACTTTCATGTCAATTTTACAGACTCCTTATATTCGACTACTGCGGAAATACCTTGAAACCCGCAACCACCCTCCAACTGAACTGTGCGTTTTCATTACACGCCACTGGCACAAGGCCATTTTGTTATTTCTCCTTACTTTGCCTCCACTTTTACACCAACTTCTTTCCCATTTGGTCATGCAACGAAGCATGTCTCTAGAATCATTCGAGAAACAAGCAAACATATATAAACATTTTAAATTTTGAACAATTCGAACACACAATTACATTTGCCACTGTCCTGTGAACGAATTTTGCGATTGCGATACGCGCTGATGGCGTATCTAAAGTCTCATTAATATGCTCAACATTAGTCCTTAACCTGCTGGTAACCACGTGTAACCTTAACTTATCCGTTTTTTGACTCCGTCTTTGAGCCATGCTCCGCACTGTGCTCCGTTTTACGTCTACAGCGCTTGGTCATGCAACGAAGCAGGTTTCTCCGAGGTTTGAGAATTAAACCCCATCTAACTTCAAATTTGAATGTAGCGTAATCTGCAGGGCCAGATGCAGGCTCCTTGGTATTGGACAGTTTTGGTTTTGCGGTTCAAATTAAAACTTACATTTTCCCTAATATTCGAAATAACAGTGTTAATTCTGCTACAACCCTCATACCTGATGCAGACGATCCCCCTTATCTACCTCCTTGTTGAAACTACTCGTCTATCCTTTCTTTGACTCCATTATGGATGAAGACAAAATTCTTCACGGCCGTTTACTCTAAATTGTGTTCCTAGCATTGCTGCTCAAATTTAGCCCTAGTCGGAAAACTTACTAGAAATCTGGCTTTTTTAATGACCTGACACAAGCTAACATTAGACAAGTCGAAACCTACGAACGTGGGTTATAATTTCAGTTTATGAGAGAGTCTTCACTGTGCACATCACCTGGTATTTTCGGAATTCGTCTTCACCGTTAGTCACCAAACTTTCTTGCAAAATCATAAAATTGCATTATTTGACCTCCTCTGTTGCCTGCAGTGGATGTATCCCCATTATTATCGAGATAATTGACTAACCATTGAGCCGTTCCCAATGCATGCTCAGCAAAATGCTGACATGCTATTGGACGAATCAATACTGTCATCACAGTTTACGATTTTAAACACCTTCAATTTGTGCATTTTACCCTTCTGAAGTCATCATATCCTCAATACTGACTTCTCGGCGGTGAATAGGGCGGACTTAGTAACCCTAAAACTGCTGTTGCAGCTTCGGTCTTTTACCAGCTTTTACGCAATGGAATCATTATTTTTCAAGTCTCATATCCTTGGTTCAGTAATCGACATAACCCAAATCTGGCACCCAAGCCGGACTACTTCCCTCCTTGGTGTTTCAGATGTTTAGGCCAAACCATACGCGCTGCTAACGATTCAGACACCGTGGGGATAACCAAAAATCTGCTAACTTCTCACTCCGAATAGGGGGCAGCTAGCTAGGTTAGGCGCTCAAATGCTAGTCCGTTCAACCCAAACAACTTCGCTGCTTGCCTTGGACGCCACTGTTCAGATAGATGGTAATGATTGGGGTAAAGTCGGTTACTAATGCCGTTGGAATAGTCTGCACACCCTCTTGAAATCCCAGCCGGTACTGCTAGATGATATCATCAACCGGGACAGAAAGGTGGTGACACAGAGGACACATAAACGTAATCCGCAGCCCTCGGGTTCCTATATCCTCTCTGAAAAAAATGTTTCATATAATCTCATTTTTCAGAGAGTTTGGGGTGAACTTGTATAGTGCTCTCCCGTCTTCAGCATTTTATATTCCATTTATTGTTGTTGAATGGAACTATCTTATCCACATTGCAAGACGTTTCGCTTATTTCGGACTGGCTTCCACCCAACTATGATAATCCTACTGCCCTTCATATAGTCGGCATAACTTTTCTGTCCATTATGTAACGCTCGGACGTTTGGGGTCTCTGGCCGTAGTTCGACATCCTTCATTGGGCATCGATCACGTTTTGGGGCGGCAACACGCACGCCTGATGCACTTGGTAATAATAATAATCATAGCAATTGTAATAATGTGGTGTATTTATGGAAAACTACGAGTGACATGCATGATGAGGCGTTGCAATTTTATAACGCAAACCATTGAACAGCAGCCCAAAGATGGAGTCAGAAAAAGGTTAAGTTAATGATAAACATGGTTACCAGCAGGTTAACAACAGTATTGTTTAGCCCATTGCTCTGCGTTTAGATGCACCAATAGCGCATATCTCAGGGGCGAAATTTGTTTGCGGGACATCGGCAGATGTCAAGGCGTGGCCCAAGTGTCCAAATTTACCAATTTTATACAACGTCCACGGATGCTAGTCTGCAGTAAGTTAATTCACTGGATCACGACACGTAATCCAACGCTCAAGAACAGTCCCGAGAATCTATATATGGTCTCTAGAAAGCGTTTTTGGTTTTAACTTTTGAAGGGCACACTTGTGCTTTACGCATTCCATTGTTGAATCCGAATTTAATTTCTGGTGTACTTCCATTGTCCCCTTTACTTTCTGTTATTCAACTTTCCTCTTCATCATCCCTACGTAAATCTGCGTATTTCTCATGCAAATCAAGAAACATTCACTGCTATTATTAGGTTGTAGACGGTAGATTGGGTCCGCCTGCATGAACTGCCCCGTTGGGATGTTTATTTAGAAGACGAATCCATCGGTCTCGATGGTCCATTATCCCCAATAGTGAGTTTGATTGTTGCGTTGAATACCTTCAGCCGACCCTTTTTCCCTGGTCTCTCGTTCGTCAAGAAGACCACTGAGAGCCGTGGATAGTTGGAAATCTGCGTCGTCACGTAGAAATAGCCTTTCTTTAACAGTTCCGTCAAACCCGCCATGTTCTCTTCATCGAGCAAAACTAGGCAGTCATCAACACATAATTGCTAGCAAACCAATCAGCTGTGACTCGGTTATTTTGCTCTTTGTATATTAAAGCTGTTTCCTGCAATATATAATTTGCCCTGAAGGATTCCGATACCATAAAACGTGAATGAAACTTCATCCTGTATTAAAATGTTGACTCGCCGTGTCTTTCTTTACGCACCGTAAGAAGCACAACGGATTTTTGTCTTTATCATGAACAAACACTTGCAACGGAGTTTCCTCTATACCACCAGATATCGCGGCTTTTCCCACTAAGAAACGACGAAGAGCCACAACCATTGAAATAGCTCAATTTAGTCGCTGTAACAACGATCGCTGAGCAAGGCCCCTTAACAAGTTGCCTGCGCAATCCAATGTTGAGCGATTTTTCCAGTTTTCTGGGATTCATTGCGGGCTGTCGAGGCAAATAACAGCTTCTCCCTTAATTGGGATACCCACCTTTTCTGTTACCCAAGGGATTCACGATGCGTCATAATCAAGGGTTACAGTCCCGACAGCCAGTCATTCATGGTGCATTCGGCTGGCGGAGCCATGGTAGCAGTACCCCAAAATGGCCCGAAAGAATTCTTATCTCTCATTGCCTAACCTCCAATGTCTTAGCTCCTACTCCCAATGCGTTGGAGCGATCATCTACTGCACGACCAAATTCTTGATCTCTGCTAGTTCGATTGTTCATCTGCACTTCCCCGCCCCGCAGTGATGCAGCTGGACAGAACCTTTTCATCCCGGCACCGTACGATCTGCGCATGGCGCCAGGCAATCGTCCACCATCTCCCCTATAATTTAGTGTGCCACCGGCAAGGTTTAAATAAGCAGCAGGTCCAACCTTGAACCTTCCCAAATGACAACTTCTCACGATCGCGCCCACCATGACAAAACGGCACCAACTGACCTTGAAGCTTTCATCGGTAGGCCGGCCAGCGTATATAAGTTCGTCGGCACAAATCGTTCGTTGTTATCCCGCAAATGAAATTACAAACTCACTCTACTGGCAGCCCGCTTCACGCTCACGGTGCGCACTGCTAAAGACGATGGAATAAATGGCCATATGAAGCAAGTCGATGAGGTGGATCATAATCAACGACGGAATCACGAGGCTTGGTGACACCGATGGGTAAAACAAAAGCTGACCAGGATAGTTAGTTCCTCAAATGATTCTTCCCAGGAGTACCGCGCCATTTCATCTGACATCGCGAAAATAAAAGAATCCTTGCTTCGTCATGAAAAGCGTCCTTCGGTATTTAAAAAGGGAAGCAAATTCGTGGTTCATACAATTCGCTGCCAACAGACAGATCGGAAATGCTATGGTAACAGTATATTTAAAAGTTAGCATCCTTGCGCTATTCGCTCAATCATCAAAGTTGTATATGAGCCCGGTAGGAGTGAACATTCTCACAGGATACCCAAGCGAACAGGATTTCGGGTGTTCTGAGAAGCATAGCAAAACACAATTATCTTGGGGTATCGCGTTCAGCCGCTATCCTAGCCTATTAAAGCAATCTGTGGTACTTGCCTTATCAACCCACTTTACCAAAACGAAATTGTGTCCGGCAAGTTGTTGCACTGCGCGATTTGTTTAGGCAAATAATGCAGGACCCTGAGATCTTACCAGGCTCCAGGGCTGTTTCGCATATGCCTCTGGAAAACTTCGACAGTCAGAAAACCCTTGGTCGGCGAAAAATAATTTACGCCCAGAGAATCCCATACAACCACGAGCAACGGCAAGTGTACTCGTCCAAGAGCGCAGTCAGCCGTGATCTTTCGCAGCACATTGCGATTGCCTGTTGGAAGGCTCATAATAATAACATCGATAATAATTTTTTATTCCCTGGACAATGCCAGGAGCATGCAGTGCGCATGACTACAACCTGCGAGAATATTGACAGAAGAAGAAAAAATAAGCCCTGACGTGCAGAAGGTGGAAGGCCTAAACAAAGGTTAAGAAGAAATCAAATCAGGCCATTTGTTTGCTAAGAGCACAAATAGTAACGAATTTCCAAGCAGGGTATTTGAGTCCAACGAGGACTTCTCGTCAGTGCGGCTCGGTGTCATTGTAGAGCATGTCGCAGGCCACCATATACAAGCAGCAGATCCGATTGGCCCATAGACCCACTGGTACATTTTCTGATTGCTCGTAATTACCAAGAACTGGACTTGGCAGAATGGATAACGCGTGGCAAGAAAAAAGGAAAACATAAAGGAACGGGAAATTTGCAGGCAGTTTATAGCGTAATGCACTGTCTGGCGAGCAGTATTTTAAAGAGACACTAGCGGCAGCAAAATTTGGAGGCACAGATTGTTGGGCAAGGAAGGCGACGGCTGAGAAGGGATAGAATCTGTGTAACCCTATGGCTAATCCGTAAAGATATTTTGGGCAAATTTGACTTCATGAATCTCAGCTAGGTCCAATGATGGAGGTGGGGTTGGAAAAGGAGGAGGGGAACCGGAATTAAATGAGGCAATGTCTGGTGGACGCGTGCGGAGAACAGTTGCCAGTAGCATTGGTCTGTTGCCAAATTTCGCAGAGCAGAACAGAAGTTCATGAGAAGTAATGGTCCTCAGCTATTTTCGAACGTCTAGGTGCATTTTGAATATCAATTCACATCAGATGTCAGTAAAAATACTTCCCCTGTGAGCTCGTTTTTTATGGTCTTGGAAAATGAACTTTGGGAAGGAGCAAGATGAAGCCAGTACAAAGTGGTGCATGTGAACCTAGGGACTGTACCACAACAGTGCTAAAGGGTGAAGCTGACCGATTGCTGGCCACAAAACCTGAAGAACATTGTTGAAGGTAAAAACAGTAGGTGTAATCCGTCAAAGTATCTGCACGCGTACATCGCCGCAGGCGAGCTGCCTGCTGGATGTGCGCCGGCCAAAGCGGCAGACATGTTCGCACCCAGTACTACCGTGGTAACACCGGTGTACTCGAGAGGCGAATGAAGGAATGAGAACCTGGTTCAGTTTGGAGAAGCGCGACGTCATCTTTTCGGGAGTGGATAATACCAGGCAATTTGAAACCGCTATAGTCATAGCATGGAGTAGGTCCCTTCACATAAGCAGAACTGCAGAGCCTGGAAGAGAGAGAAAACGGGCAGCGGTCAGGACTAGCTGCCAGCTGTGGATTATGAAGCCACGACGCTTACGAGATGTTCATAAAGAAAAGTTATGGAAATTATATTGCAATGCAGTATTTAGGGGTGGTGGCTGATATTGTGAGCAATGCGGTGGTCTATTGTGCGGATCGTCTAGGACATGAGTGAAAGAAATGAATCGGTAATTGGTAGGACGGACAATGAACAACGGCTGTAAATATAAATACTGAGCGAGATAGTAGAAGATAGATGCACCAGGGAATGACCAAATTCACAGCGTAGATATCATGGAGTATAATACAGTGCAGTAGGCCATGCCTATGAAGCACAAGAAGCGGCTGGGAACAGCAGGTATGATAAGTAGAAAGGATCACCAATAGAAGAAAAGAATCCACGTAAGACTCTATGTTATCGGAAATGGCATGAGGTCCGAAGTGTCTAAAATGGTCACAGAGATATCGATGGGAGTGAGAGGTAAAGAATTCAGGATGTTTACCTAGTTTCGTCTGGGGGAAACGTTTGGGTTCGACAGGAACAAAGGTGATTTCAAAGAGCCAAAGTCATTTGCTTCGGGAGAGGCGATGATGAAAAGTAAGACGTGAAGATGATTTTGGATGTTAATAGTAGAAGACGGTGGTGGAGTAGGGATAACATGCCGTTTTTTCGACGGCGTTGGAATTGGTTTGGCGAGTGGACGGGAGAGGTTTAGGTGGGCAATACTACATACGGTTGAAACGATAAGGTTTGTGGATATCAAGCCAGATTATTGGGCAATGGAAATCCTTTGTGAAAGTAGAATAAGTGTGAGGTGCACCCGGCGTGGAACTGCATGTATATAAGTGGCGTGCGCTAGGGTCGAAGCACAATTTGAAGTTGGGAGTGGGGGGGATGAGTTGGTTTGCTATACGATTTTCTTTTCTATGTAATTGTCATAAAATGATATCAAAACGGAATAAATGCGGTGGGAAAATCCTAAGAAGTAGAACTTCGTACTATGCTGATGGACCGGTTATTTTTCCCAGCCCTCTGCTATTACTAGTGGGGTCATTCAGTGGAGCGTTCTAGGTCCCCTCCTGTTCCTGCTATACATTAATGAT
>LUCM01010216.1:0-10324 GCA_008360955.1 Fasciolopsis buskii | reverse complement strand
CCGTAAAAGATAAGTGATATTATGGATATGTATGCACCAGCCAATACAGAACGTGTCTTAAGTTTTAATGAAATGATCACATCAATGATCGCAGCATATTCTTACCAGAGTTGGCTAATGTGATCGGACCCATCCGCCGACTAACATGTAAAAGAGAAATGTGGATTCCGGGAGAATAGCAACAGTCACCCTTCAACCGCATAAAATAGCTAGCGAATTATGACGAAATTGATCGCCATGTATACGGTACGACAGCAACCAATATCGGTTTGGCGCCTTCTTCTTACGAAATGGTCGCCCGACTGATTACCACATCAGTGTATTGACTATTTTTGAGCAGAAATGTACACACTCCGAGAGAGAGAGAGAGAGAGAGCTACTGGGGTTCATGTAAGCCCGTGAGTAATTTACTGATTAAGCATGGATAAACCATTGTGTCGAACACCGATAAGGCCACAGGCGATGCCAATACACCTTCAAGAAATAATCACGAGCTAAGCTGACAGTAAGACAAGCAAATGCCTGCTATTTGATGCCACCGAATACGGAGAACACTCATCAAAAGAGACGGTGAATATTGCTTTGGTAGCACAAGATCCTGAATATTCACAAATGTGTAATGGCGAGTGTGAAGATCCATGTGCGGAAATTTTGGTGAAGATGATTACACAAAATTGATGAAAGAACTCAGTGAGCAGAAATTTTACTTTACTTTAAGTTTTGGATCAGGCTAACGACTGAGTTCGAACTGATTTCCTGGGTTGAGTTTCTAAGGGTTCCATCAGTAATTCAAACGAGGTATTGAGTTTTTTACATTGTTCACCCATGTGTATCAATAGACGTAGTACTCAATTTGTATTGTATTGTATTGCATTGTACTGTATTGTATTATATAGACTTTTTCGTACAATAAATAATGCCGCATTTCAGTCATCAATTTTCAAGGTAAAATTAGAAAAAATAAAAGTGCAATTATCACCTCGTGTATAGCATAAAAACTCATCAAGACATAATCGTAACATTATGATAGGCTGCTCATGAATTCGGCTTAAACCCGGTCACGATTTGCCAAAATTTGAGCCTATAATGGGACAATGAAGTTTCTATAAATATTGATTTTAGATGGTAAGAAACGAAAAGCGGATCGTGTTGAAATGTGAGAGCGACACTTTGAAAGATCATTGTGCAGCGGATATGTGGGATCAGAAAAATTTTGTGAGCAAGTTGCTCACATGCTGATAAGTA
This sequence comes from Fasciolopsis buskii, assembly GCA_008360955.1. NCBI lineage: Eukaryota > Metazoa > Platyhelminthes > Trematoda > Plagiorchiida > Fasciolidae > Fasciolopsis > Fasciolopsis buskii. The sequence continues at coordinate 9,079 of LUCM01010216.1, read as the reverse complement.
TTCATTCCACAGATTAAGGGACAATTCAGTTAGTAGTATGAAGGACACACGGCTAATAATCGATAGCCCCGGCGAACATTTTTGAAGTATTTTTTGAATTAAACCTGATATAACAGGAGAACAATAAAGAAGGATTGGAAAAACATTGGTATACAACTTCGGGAGATGGTGCTTTGTTTCACCTTGTGGTTTTGAAGCTTCCTGATTTGGAATGACGACCGTCGGACATTCTTTACACAGGTGGAAATTTGCGAACCCCATTTCAGAATTTATCAGTAGCAACTTCTAGATATTTCACAGAATTAACCCTGGTAAGTGTTTTTGAGTTGATGGAAGACGTTCCCGATGGGTAGGCTAACCGAGAGAGAACAGATATTGGAAACACTTTGATGTGATGACATTTAAAACAGCTCGTCCAGATAAATCGTAAACAGAAGATAGGTCGTTGGAAGAAATCTGAAAATCATCGCTGTTCGAAACGGCTTGAGAGAGTGCAACATCATCAGCGTACTTGAACAGATAACGTGGGGAGCTAGTTCACAAGTCGTTGTTGTCAGTACAGAAAAGGGAAACGGTGTAACCAACCATTTATCGGAGAGTTTTTTCCTTCATTTTTGCTGAGTGATTAGTGTACCTATTTTCATATTTTTCTGACTCTGGGTTTTGACTGAAAAATGACATTTATGCACGCAAAAGTCCCTACAATATAAAACAATGAAAATTTGACAACAAAATATTTATGGAAATCTCTGATCGAAGTTCTTCAATGTTTGAGCACCGTTGTCTTCGCAGTTTTAGTGGAATATGGTGGAAAAACTTTCTCAATAACTCAGAGGTTAGACGCACGATGGATGATTCTGAGGTTCAACCTTCAGAAGAGAAGACGTTTAGTGTCGTTGTATCGTGTTTTGTTCATGGTCACAGAACGAATATCTTGACGTGCGTTGTTGTCCGAGGCAGGTACCGGTTGGAGGATGGGTTGATGTTTTCAGTAGATGACGTGGTAAACAAGTATGGGGACGTTAAGCAATGGACTGTCCTGCGTAGGTGTGGTTAGACAGTTGGGCTAGGACCCTCGGAATCCCCATAAAGAGGGTTAGTATCGCATTCAGTGCAGTTTTTACTTCTGAAATGTGCACCCTTCTTCGTAGTTCCTCAGCTATTTATTTTAGAGCTGATCTTCCATTAATACTCCTCTTTTTCTCTTTGAGTAGACAGTTTTGCGAGGAAAGAACCAAAACCCTGCCAGTTCGGCATAAGATTACTAACTGCACAATCTGACCGAACCGAACTAACTTGAAAGTGGCTGATGAAAAATGGGAATGAAACACTTAACAGATTTGTTGTTCTTCACAATAATCTGAATATCGGGAAGATGAATATTTGCTTACGGCGTCACCAATCCGCAAACCGTGGATGTGACAACATTTAGCACAATATTTTTGCATAGGATTGTAAACAAGCACTTCTTTTCATGGCTGAATTACTGATTTGTCTATTAGTTGACTGATTGACTGACTAACTGTCTGGTTGTTTGATTATCTAATTCGTAAATCTAGTCTTTTTTGGTTTACACCCGCAACGTCGGCTGCTCTAACTAGTTCAAGTGATCTTGGCGTGGAATCCTGTCACGTTTATCTAATTGTTAGCATTTTCTTTCAGTGTTTCATGCTGTGCTCATTAAGCAGTCAACTGAATCTGTCAGTCGACAACAAAGCGCCACGCGGTATTTGTCTCGGTCATACGGACTATTCATAAAGTTACCGTATATTTTGGTAAATTTTGCATAACATTGTTCATCTGGATACTACACCGAAGGATCACATATCCGTTAATCGTGCTTCGCTCTTTGTGCAATTTCATCCTTCATTTGTCTACCTTCAGCTAATGTCTATCGTACATCACGAGTTGAAATTTACTTTCTATTTGATCGAGCCTTTCTGCCTTTTTAATTGTGGTTCTGTCATGCGCGGTGTTGCTTTGATCTATATGCAGCATGGCCGCACTACGCATGTCCCCAACATTCATGTGCATGTGCACTGGTGTGTTTCCTATTACATCTTTGTGACACAATTTCAGTGCTCGATCTGTATTGCACTGTAGGACGGACTCCAGGGGTTTTAAAATTAACACGTCAATCGAAAACAATGGGGGAAAGCTAACGGTCAAACTGGAAGGAGATTAATGCAAAAAAATTGAGTCATGTTCAGCCATGACGTAACTCCTCCATGGCATCGTCCCTCTAAACCGGAATGTGGTCTAACAAATGTAGCCTATTCTTTCAACAAGTGAATAAATAAAAACGATAAAAGAAGTACGATATGCAACAATTTTCTTGGAAAATTTTGAACATGTATTGAAAGGTGGTGAGTTAACTGGACTGGAAGAAACAAACCTGACAATGTCTAGTCCTCGGCAGGGCGTTTGATCCGGGAAAGTCTACTAGGAAAGAAGGGGGTCACGACATATAGAACACAATGTTGATCAAAAGAAGTGACGATAATTTGGCACCGAACTAGCGGTTTACAAAGTGGAAAAGACAGCCGACAAAATCGTCCAAATTAACCCAAGAGGTTCACTTCAGAAGATCACCAAAAAAACGGTGATTATTATAACAACAAAAGACTTGATTGACTGGACTCTGGGATCAGGACGCCGTTCAGGACCGTTTACCTGTTGCAGTTAGAGGATCCAGAAGGAATGAGACTGCACTAAAAGCATTTAAATGCATTAATGTAATGGCCAAAATGCGATAGGAAAGTTCCGCATGTTACGTAAGTTATCGGCGAAGGATTGGTTGGAAAAAAGGTGGGTGAACAAAACACCAAGGCAAGTTGCCAAATGCAGCAAATAAAGAAAAATGCCTTGGAAGGCGCCAAAATAGAAGTTGGCCTCGGTGCTGTCTTAAAAACTTGACTTTTGTCGCCAGACTTGTGGTGGTCTCCATTTTGTGGATTTCCCAGGACCATCTGTTTTACGTCTTTTGGCAGTCATTTTTTGCATTTGAACCTCAAGATATTTTAAATTAATTAATGTGACCTGATTAAAATCAGCTTGAGAAGATTACCCAAGATAATTGAAAAGTTGCCGTGTCCTATTATGAAATCTTTCAAATTAAAGTTGACATATGGCGCATCGAAAAATCCATGCACTTCGATCTCTGTTTTGTCCCGATACACCAGAGTCACTTGTATTATTCCTAATTCCGCTCGGGTATATGTAGAATTTCTACTCTTTCCTATCAAATCACAAATTCGGATACTTACTACTTAAATCAATCTGAAGAATAACAGAGATTCAGTCACATGGCATGCAAGTCAATTTTGGATTCTACTCTTTTTATTATAGTCATAACTGATGGTTTGAAGAATGTGTTAGAATTGTTAAAGTTGACCTTGGTCAATCAGGTATGTTCAAGTTTTCCACTCTGCCGACAGGGTTTTTTTATTGAAAACTGTAATAAAAGGTAATTGGAGAATTTGTGAAGTTATTACATTGTACATTTGGTTCACGGTATGTGGTAACGAATACTGATTAATTATATAACTGTTGAAGTTATTCGGCCTAATTGAGTGACGGTCACTTTTGTTTAGCTTTTCAACTTTTGATTCAGCATTATCGATAATTAAACTGCAACTGACAAGATTACAGATACCGAGATACTGCATGCGTAAATGTGTGCACAATATAGTATTACTTTCGGGCACCGATTGGCGGAATCAACCAGTTTCGACATTTTGGGAAGTGACAAAGTAGCTCGGGAAGCACTGAGAAATAAGAAATAACGCATTTTTATTCCACTTGGGATGTATGAGACAAATAACCTTGAAGGTACCACAGTGAATAGAAAGTACGAACCAAGAACGGCAACGATGAGATAGCTCACAGAAACCAAAGGATACGATAGTCCATCTGACCAAAGGTGACCTAAAGACTGGCATTCATAGGTAAAAACAGCAAACCAAAGGGAACTTTTAAATAATTCCGATTATCGCGAACGGTCATTGGATTTGCATCAAAGTAATTTAGTTCTGTTTAATACTTCACACGAGAGATAAAGAGAATAGGAAAAAGTGCATAATAAACTACGAAATAAAAGGTTGAAGAACTGCACTAAAGAAGAAAGATTCCCAGTTCAAAAACCCCACTGACTGAGACAGTGAGCTACACCAGACATTGTCTCCGATCATCAATTACTCGGGTTCGAAAGACCCTAACTCAACAGTCTAATCAGACCTGCACAAGACAGTCCTCTGCTCAACGTTCCCGTAATTGTTTACGTGAGCATTTAAACACAAAAACTCCCTGTCAGTTCAAGATCGAAATAGAATCAGATCTGAAACGAGTCAACTCTGACGAGTATCGCTTCTTGTGTTGAACTCGGGTAAAAGATAACCGTAAACGCGAACTCAGCTTCGGTTTTGTGAGACAAATGACGATTCTATCAGAATAGCCTAACAGGCGTTTTGATTTACTGATCTCTCTGCATCTCTCATGAAAGTGCATTATTGGCTGATTGATCGCATGAATTACTTAATAATTTCAACAAGGGATTGAACGTTTTGAACGCTGACGGTGACAGTCAGTGATTTCTCATCTTGCTATTGGAATAAGCGCCATCATTTGCAGTATGGATCCACCGTTAACAGACTTGGCATGAGAACTCTTCCCATTCTGCCTCCATATAACACCAAAGTAGCCAAAGTTCCTTATTGCTAAGGGTTTTAGATGCCCATCGACACATGCTTCCAACCAGCCAACAAGATGTTTTCTGTCTAACTCACATTTGTCTTCATATTGTTGTTCTCAGCACAACTCCAATCCTCTTAATCGAAAGGCCAATTAAGCCGGGTTATTCCTAAAACACAAGGCACCTTAACAGTCCCCTTCCATCCTGACACCAAGTTGCACACTGCAATAACTTTTCTGATCAGTCCGTGGATCGAATAGTTTTAGGTAGCACAATATTATTCACTCAGGTCGCTGACTCAGTGAGTTGTACGTTGTGATAATCTATCTATGCAAGAAATACGTGATTCGCTCCTCCTCATGTATCGAATTCCCGAACGAAGATAAAGTTGAATAGATGCATGGACTTAACTGAACTCAATTTAATCATTAAGGAAAATGATTATCAATGTTGGGTAATTCGCTGCTGGGCCACCAAGATTAGAGAAGGTCTGTATAAAATGCAATCGAACGTGATAAATCTGATTTGGCACTTTTGTCATGGTTAACCGGTAACTATGACGCACCAAGTAGATAATTTGGGGACTAAGATAATGGTCAGATTTTATCCGTCGTTAATATAAGGCGGTTTCCAAAGCAGACACTAAAGTAATTGAACTCGGATTTGTGTGCGCCAGTGTGACAGACAGAGGCAATGTTGTTCCTCTAGTGGTATGATGACAGCAAATAATGGAACTTTTAACAGTCAGACAGATCAATGCTTCGAGATCCAGTTCGAGATGGGATAAACGTTAAGGCCCACAAACGAATGGAATTATGTTCGCAGTCACGCATGATGAATTCCAGCTTTTTATCAATCCAGAATGTCGCTTTGTCATTTTAGGTGAAGAGTATTGGCCAATCATTCATGTGAATCTGTCGTAGAACTTTCACGTAATATTACCACTGGACGAGTTGAAATATCCGTTAATGATAAACCGATCCAAACATAAATGCGACACATTTGCAGTGCAAAGTTCTCATGGGATCATATCTCATCAAGTTGTTTCCTTGGTGCATCGCCATTCGAATGAAGTAGCAACTACGCATTGAATCGCTGGAGTAAACAAGTAACCGAATAGAAACCGATTGCCAGTAGAATTGGAAATGTGAGAAATCCATAGTTAGCCAATGACGACCACGATTGAATAGGGTCCGTCTGGACTACTTACTACATTTTCGTTTGTGTATTTGCAATCAACACGGCTGGATTACCCCGAAAAATCCAGGCGTACAAATCTCCATGCAATAAAAATGACGTTCGAAATATCTGGAATCACTTGAATTGTTGCTTTTGCGGTAAAATGCAGTTGCTTGGACAATCAAGTTAAGGAAGTGCTCTCATTCTTTCTAACTGTGAATGATATAATGTTAATAGCTTAGCGTTACTGGCAGATGTAATATGCCAACGTTTCGACTACCGTGGGTAATATTTCTCAAGGCAAGTTTTACAATCCACATCTTTTGATTGTAGCAGTAGTTACACAACACTGAATGCTCATTGATTATTTCATATCGAGACTTCGTGTCCCGCGACAGTTCAGTGTTAGGAGCAAATGGTTCCTATCCGGAAATATGTCCATATTCAGCTCCAACTCGCATCATTCACTTTTGGGTGCGAAAGGTGCAAACGGATTTCTCATTCTCCCAGCAGCACACGAAAAGAATTGTGTGCACAGCACGAGAAATCTGCCCGAGTATTGGGCACCCAAAATACGTCACCACAAGCCGAAATTGAATAGGCAATCTCCCGCTTGCCAGGTAAATATACTACTACTGAGCGGAGGTAGACACGACACTCGAACGCGGATTATGTAAATGAACTTTCACTCTTTTGCGGGGCATTGTTCCAACGACAGAGTAACTGTCCCGATTTTGTTCAGTAAACTGACCGCGTTTTCCACTCTCCAATAAAAGCGGACAGCGCAGATGAACAGGACCCAGAGGATATGTCGGATGCATTTTCAGGTATTCCGAGGTGGTTTACTGAATAAAATGTATGAGATGCATAATCCGTTTATGTGTTAAGCATGCAAAAGTTCAGGCCATGAACTAGAATCGAACTGGGATTCGTTAAGAGCACAAATGGAAGATTTTAGATTACGCAGCTTATGCGACAACTTACAATCAGTTACCTCATTGTCACTGGAAAAATGCATGGCTTTACAACTGTTCAACTAAACAGAAAGTAAAGCACGATAATCTTGAACGACATACAAAATTCCAATCCTCGAGACAAACAAGAATATCTCTATAGCGGTTGGAAAAATAAGATATGAAAAAAATACTGCACGGATAGGTCACACTAATTCACCCCCATTGTGTGACTTCCCTATTTCCATGAAGTGTAAGAGAAGATTTTCAGATGCCCATCGCTTTTCGTGATAAGACTTAGTCTGCCTGAACAACCGAGACCACTGGTATGTGCTCGAGACAAGCAGTGGAATTGCCGTAGGAATAAAATGTACTGCGACTTCTGCGCATCTAGTGTCCCCCGGTCTAATATTTTGGTAATTTGATTCTTCATTACTTTCGGATGCATCCCAACATTCGTTGAAGTAGTCAACATCCCCCTTAGGTTTTTGCGGTGGTATATCATCCGCATTGTTCGTAGCCGGATTTGGTATGTGGATAGGCAGTGGTCATTTCATCGGCCGAATGCGTAATCCGGGAAGTGTGAGCAAAAATAACGGTTCTGCGTTATTGGTTTTATTTTTCGTTTCTAACTTAAAGCCTTTGTTAATCCAGTAATTGTTTCTTTCGCGGCTTCTTTTATCCGTCAAAAATTGGTTCATCAAAAAATACTGACATTTTTTTGCTGCTGTGTACACAAGAAAATATTGGTCGATGGTATACAAACAGTGGTTTATGCAGTCCAATGCACCGAACAGGTAATATGGTTAAAGTGTCTCAAACAAAAGTCTTTTAAGAATCAACTGGAGAACCAAGGGGAGTTGGTGAAACAAAATCACACCCAGCAAGTCCTTCTGGTTTCGGAAACATTGCCTACTTGACTGACAGTTGATAGATCTGTCCTCTTTAAGTTGGAGATGGTGATTGGTTTTCTTCGGTCGATAAGTGCACTTCGTCATCTACCCGAGTCTTTTGGGAATCAACCTCTTTATCATATCTGGCACTCTCATTGGCCAATTTATTTTCAGTCTTCGCTGTTATCTTATTACTCTGGATTTCTCATGTGAACCCTAATCGTTCTTACCGGGCAATCTCCACACTGTTTCAGTTACAATTTCTGTTACACGCGATATCATTTCTAATTTCATCGTGGATTTTTCCGTCGATTCCAGAATTTGAATCCACATGGTCACAGCGATTTACCAGTCTGATCGACTTTGCGTGCTATCCATTTCTTCAAATCCGATTTAATCATTAGAGGCGATACGACTCCTGGATGTAGCAATCCAGCCCAGGCTCATTCTCTTTCGCTTTCCGAAGAGGTTTCCCATTGGACTTATTTCCAGAGCCGCCGATGGTCTATTGCGAAATTCGCGGAGAGCAATAAACAGTTCACCACTGATGATTTTACACTTTCAGAAATCTCTCGCTTCGTTAACCGTTCAATCTACCTTATGATTCGATCGACTGTGATAAGGATTAGTGACATGATTCTCCAAAATTTCACATCTCCGTGAATTGCTGGAATTCTGTACTGCCAAACTGTGCGTAGGCACCAGAAATCACCGGAACCGGAATTCCCTATTGCGGAAGGCAAGCTTGCTGTTTTTTGATAATCTCTGACATGAGTTCCGTCCATACCATAGTTATTCCAAAGATGTCGTTGTATTAACCAGTTGCACTCACCGAGTAACAACCACTCACGTGGCAAAATAAATCTACTACCACAGTTTGTCAAGGTAATCAGATATTTATTACATTTCCGCTGGCCTTCTTGTTTGTCACTGATCCCATTGCCTACATTGAATACAGTTGGCTACCATCTGTTTAACCAGCGCGCTATTTGACTTGCTGCGCTGCAGTTCTGTGTCATGCCATTTCTTTGTTTTATTGTCGGATATTTGGTTCGACTAGTTTTCCCTTGATGCTACAATCGGTCGCAATTACTTTTGTTCAAAAACGGTATCGTTTCTCCACACGGACTGGGATCACTCATTGCTGCACCTCAACGATCTTTCCATCGATCTAAGAGAGGCACTCATTCTGGCTTGCAGGCAACTCTTAAATGCGCTCTCCCAGCCAAGTTGCCCATTCCGGGATTGTCGAGTACAAACATCCGCTCTCTGTTCACGAAAACGTCGGATCTGTCCCTCACACTTCATTCACCGATCCATGTTCACACGTGTGCCAACTGCATACAAGAATCGTGGCTGATCCT